>BSBK01004996.1:740000-1050874 GCA_027943335.1 Chamaecyparis obtusa
TTCCCCTCTCTCACTCTATCACTCTATCCCTCTTTTCATTTTCGCCATCTTCCCTACCTCTCCCTACCTTTCATCTCTTTCCCCTAAAATATAAATCATACCTAATCCCTAAACCATATAACCATAGTCTCTCTCTCTCTCTCTCTCTCTCTCTCTCTCTCTCTCTCTCTCTCTCTCTCTCTCTCTCTCTCTCTCTCTCCTACATCTCCCTTGGTCTCTCCCCCTAACCCTAAAATTTGTAACCATAATCCATCAACACTAAACCATTTATCCCTTGTCCCTCTCTCTTTCCCCTATCTCTCTCCCCCTTTTCCTTCTCTCCATATTCCCCACCTTTACCCCATGTCCCCATCTTTCCCCTAAACCCTAATGTTTTTATGTGGAGCCTAATCAAAGACAAAAGTTAACATTTCCCAACTTTTTATCATTGCAATTTCCCCCAAAATTATTGAATGGTTGGGGGAATCACCCCTAGTGGGGTTAAGGGGTAGTACCCCTTGTTTGGTTCAAGGAGAAGCACCCCTTGTGGAGGTCGAGGGGCAGCACCCCTCGTGGGGTTCAAGGAAAATGCACTCCATGTGATACAGGGTAGGGTTAAGGGGTAATGCCCCCTGCGAGTAAGACCAAATTAGCACATTGAGAACCACACAAAACTCCGTGGTGCACACTATTTTATGAATGAAATATTGAAAAAAAAATTAAGTTATTTTATTTCCAAATAGGGCACACAGCCTATAGGTCAGGCGCCCTATTTAGAATTTTTTTGTGTGTTTTTATTGCCAAATAGGGTGCATATCATACACCCTATTTAGGGTGAACCCTTTTAAATGCATTGGGATCTACCAATCCTAAGGATTGGATTTTTCTTGGGTATTCAACCCAAAGGCTTGAAGGATTCAAACAGGCTTGAGACATGTTTTCCAACAAACATACAAAAAATTCACATTTTTTTGTGTGTGCTCCACATCAGGTTTACACATGGTTCAACAACAACAAAATGTTATGACATGATGTTCAAGATCTATCTGTTAGCTATCTAACCATATAATTTATTTTGAATTCTGATTATATTAAGTTTTTCATCTCTAATTTCTTTTGTAAGTATGTCTAATTTTTGTCAAAAACCAATGTGTAGTATTTTGGGGTTAGATTTTGGCTTGTTTGCTGAATTATGAAATAAGTTACTTTTTTAGAAACTAGACTCCAATCTACACACTTTAAGAAAAATAGTGATTAAAAATATTCAAATAAAAAAGTTAAAATTTTAGGGGGAGCACACTAGACACTATGTTATGTTTTTTCTCAAAAAATGGGACCATTTTTTATGCTCCCCATTTTTTAGGGTCTTAATATCCACCATTTTCAAAATAAATTAGTAGTTTAGAAACTAGATTCAAATTAATACAACTCCTATTCTTGTACTATATTGAAATTTTAATTCTAACTATCTTTAATTTCTTGTCAAACTTTAGAGTTTTCTGATTTTTTTTTAAAAAGTGGCATCTTATACCCTCTTTTTAGTCCCCCATCTTTGTGCACTCACCCATCACTAACATGAATATCATCATTAGTTGCATTAGAAAATTCAAAAGCATCATCATCAAGACTATCTTCCACATCCAAATTAATTTTAATAGAATCCAAGACACTAATAGAATTATCATGTGTGTTCAATTTTATATTTTTCAAATTAACCTTCTCCTTTGGGTCAAACATAGGTTGGTCAAATGGAATCAAAGCATTAGTAGGTGTTTTAGGGGAAGAGATTTTTTGGGGAGCACGTTTAAGGGCTCTAACATGATTTATAATTTGGAAGAAATCGTGAGCACAATAGTTACACTTGGTTTTTCTCGAGATTTGGTTTGGTACAAAATTAATCAACATTTGACCCTTTTTCTTATTAAGGAGGAAGAATGGAAGGAACCTCACTAGGTTGAGAGATAGTATAAATAAACATTTATAATATATAGGAGTTAGAATAGAAGCATATATAGGATGTGTAAGATGTGTAGGGAGAATTGCAAGTCTAGGACAAGGAGATGGAACATCCTTAATATTGCTAATCTCACAAATATTTTGGATTTTGTATTTTTTGAAATGATTGAAAGAGATTGTCATTGCAGGATTGAGCTCGTTGAGGAATAGAAGGCCAAAAGAAGTCATGGTCAATAGACTCTCAAGGTAATAAAGGTTAATAAAGACTATGATTAATAGTCATGGTTTCTCCTTTGTGATTAAAATCCAAACACTTATGGATAGGAGAGACTACATATTTCATAGAAGTAAGCCACGGAAGACCAAGATTAACTTGAAACTAATCAGAAGTCAGGATGACAACAAAGGTGAAATCTAGAATTTTACCAACTTCTATGAGAAATGTAATAGAAACATGGATAGGATAAATAAAACCATTGCAATTTTGTATCATCACTTTAAATTTATCATTGAAATCATGCTATAGTTTTCTACTATAAATATTTTCTTCATTTATGACATTCACCATGCAAGTAGGGTCAATAAGGACACCGTGAGAATATAGATCATTAACCTTGGCAATAATGTAAATAGGACGATTAGGTTCTTTAATCACCTCACTAGGACCAATATTGTTTTGAAATTGTTGGATGAAAGCATTAGCAAGATTTTGAGAGGAGTCAATAGAATAAGAGGAAAAGAACAAAACTATTACAAGGCTTTATCTTGAAAGGTTCTAGTAAATAATTTATTCTTGAATCTATGATCATGAGAGAAATCACTACACGATGTTTGAAAGGTTTTGACATAGGTCAAAGGATCACCTTTACCATTATATCTCTAGGTGAGGAATCTCCATGTATTGTGGAATAATGACATGAATGATATCCAAGGACAATAGACTAGCAATATCACAAGTAGGAAAATTGAACTTGGATTGAGTCATAGAAGGATTTTTTTCTTTCAAGGAAGACATAGTTTGAGCCAAGCTACTAATAGTAGAATTGGTAGAAAGGGTGGTAGGATATATGTGTGAAATATCTAGAATATAATTATGAGAAATGGAAGGAATTTTGGAGTATGAAAAAGGAAATTATTGTAAGTGGGAATTGATGAATGTAAGGACACACATGTATCACTTGAAGGAATAGTAAGAACAATAGGATTAGGAATGCTAACATGTGTAAGATTGAGATTTTAAATGGAAGTAGTGATAATGGGAGGAGCATAAGTAGACACAATACGAATGGAGGTAGAAATAGGCATAATGGTTTCAAAACTAGTGGTAGGTAGAATGAAACCTATCTCTTGGGAACAATCTCTGATAGGCTTGACATTGTTATCAATGAGATGAGAGATACTATGCAAGATATTAACACCATGTTCATCATTATGAATTGTCATTTGGAAACCCTCTACAATGGATATGACCTCAAAATTAGAGTTTTTTTGTCCAAACCATTTCTCAATTTTTTCAAAGTCATGGGAAATTTTTTGAACTTTCATAGGAGGAAATATTTAAACCTCATATTCATCAAGATTTGGAAGAGTTGTTCTCAATAATAAGATTAATGACATTGGTATGCATGTTGGTCTCATCAAGATTTCTAGGAAAAATAGAGGACTAAAGATCAAAGGAACCCATAAGTCTACAACTTCTCCTAATTGAAATTCTATAGGTAGGACTCAAGGTAATAACACTCATGCACAAGAGAATGAAAGAGATATAGATCTAATGAAAATATAGATTTGAAAGAGATATAAAATTCCACTAAGAAAAATAGAAAATTTAATGAAAAGAACATCTAACCATAAAATATAAAAACATCTAATGTAAAGCATGCAAAGTAGATCTAGATATGTAAAGAAGGTCAAAATACTAAAACTAGAAGTATGTAAGATGAGTTGGGTCCACCAAAAATATACATTAAAAAAGGAAGCAATGTGTAAATGGGTAGATCACTTCTCCTCTTCATGAATTACACAGTTCAAAAGGAAGATGCTCCTTTAAGTTAAAGAGGAGACTCAAATGTGAAGTGGGACGATGATACTTCTCTAAAATATTTAATGATGAAAATGGAAATGATGAAATGGGGTGATGTAAATGATAAATTAGGCAAGTTACTTAAAAACTAGAAATAACATACTAGTACGGATTGAGAGAGAGTTGAAATATATAGAAATACAAACCAGAATACATATCTGACATATGGCTATAATTTGGGATTAGAATGTAGGATAAAAGACAAAAATGATAACCTGTACCTGGGGGAAAATGACAATGGCAACCTATCCCTAGTGTTTTTGACTTAATTTTCTAGGGATCTTTTAGAAATTCTTGATCTTTCTAGATTGGTGTCTCCATAACTTATTCCTCAAGATATAAAAATGGGGGAAAGTTTGTCTAAAGGGGTTCGCCTTGGTTAGAAACCTATTTAGAAATCAAATATTAGACCCTATAATGTAATGCAGACTTAAGGATGCATGCACAAATTTATAGATCTATGAATGATAGTCCTAGATCTTGAATATAGATATGCTTAATAATCATTTGAAATGAAGGAAAGAGAATGTAAGGAAGGATCTTCTTGCTTGATTGAGAACTCATCTACTTGGACATCATGTGAGAGAAACTTGCTTCAATTAGATAAGATAAAGGATCTTTTTACTTGATTGAGAATTCATCTACTTTAACATCATGGAAGAGAAACATGATTCAATTGGACAAGATAATTGAATGATCTTGAAGAATTGGAGACTTGGAGAAACTTGATCTTGGATGCTTGCCTTCAAATCTTGAATCCAATTGCTTAAGCTCTTGATTTTCTTGAAAAACTTGGTATCTTGATTGCAAATTTGTAGATCATGAATGTATATCAAAATGAGAAGAGACGGGGGGTTTTCATACTCAATCCATCATTTTATATTAAAAAATAATCCAAGTTGATCATGAAATCAAATCTCTCACTAATATCTTGTCATAGGGCCCCGGGCCAAATTTGGGCCCTGATCCTTGGGGACAAGATGGAATTGGCATCTTCTACCCTGGAGAATAGGTGAGAACTTGGGCAAGGTGTCAGAATAGGTGAAAAGATGCATGAGGAAGAAGAACAGGTTTCCAAAGTCAAGCATAACAATCATTCAAACCTCAAAATCACCAAAATAGGGTCTAATAGGTCCTAATAAAGAATTCAATTATGGGTGCTAACTTTATAGGATGGTATAGATGTAATAATAGTTCTAGATCTCACAACCATCATCCTAAAATACAACATTATAACCATTATTTCACATCTATCCAACACTCAAAAGATTATGATATAAACCCTTCACACAGTAAACATTGTCAGTGTTATTTTTTCCATCAAAGGTAATAGAATCAATTCCAACAACATGTGTCATTTGATCATCTCCAAACCTAGAAGAACCACCATCATATTTATAAATTTTATCAAACTTAATTTTATCACCAATCATATCATTTGAACATCCATTATCAATCAACCATTCATCTTCATTTCTTCTAACATGTAATGTAGTTTTAGTGTCAACATTAGATTCCAAACAATGCTAAAGATATCAAATCTAGGTTCATCTTTTTACACCAAAAATAAACAATCTTCTTGATCTGATTCATCATTTCATATACTGGCATTTTTATTGATATAATAGGCATTATGATTGAATCTTTTAAGTTTTTGTCTTGCTCCTTTTTATGGATACTAGTTGCTACATGCTACATGACCAATCTTTCCACATCTAAAACATTTAACAGGTAACATACCTTTTTATTTGTCAGTACCTTTCGTTAGTTTACTTTTAAAGTTTTCCTCAAACTCATCTAAATAATCACTATCTAGATCTTCTTCTATCGTTGTGGCTATAAAGATTGTTTTAGATTTCTCCTTTTCTTTTCAAAATTTCTTCATCTTAAAATTGGTCATGGTGCCAAAGAGTTTATGTCTAGTAAATTTACTCGGATCATAAACTTCCTCAATAACTAAGATCTTGTCACTTGAGCTTTATGGTAAAGTCATCAAAATATTCTCCATAAAATCTTCATCTATCAAAGTGCCTACTTGATTTTTGACTTCATTTATTGCATTGTTAACTATTTGAAAGTATCTTGTTATATCTTCACCTTCTTCCATTCTCAAGTTACGCTTAGCCATCAACTTCTTTTATAATTTGAATCTATCATTTCCTTCATAGATTTATTTCAACTTTTCCCAAAATTCATAAGTAGTGTTCAATGAAATAACTTTATTATCTCAATCTTTGATAAGGCACTATAGATTGCATACCTTTCTTTTTCATTTTCTTCATAGGCTGAAATCTCATTCATAGTAATAGAAACATTTGTCACTAAAATATATTGTAGCTTAGGGAAATCAAGTAACCTCGCATATACACTTTCTAAAAATTGTAGTCAAATCCATTAAACACAAGAATTATCAATTTACATGCCATCATATCTACCTCAAGCAATTAAGTTCTTCTTCAAGGAACCGGGTCTCTGATACCAATTTTTGAATAGTCGGGATAAATTAGAGGGGGGTGAAATAGTTATCATAAAATATTTATCTTTATCTTAATTGATCAAGAGAAACCTTAATTTAATAAGATAAATAAAACAAATATGAATATGAAAGCACATAAGAACACCATACACAATGAACACTAGATTTTTAGGTGGAAAACCCAAGATGTGAAAAATAATGGAGAATGCTAATTATCAATTATGAGACATGGGTTAAAATTATTTTTACAAAGGTTGGCTCACTGCCAACTTTCTCACTAAATGTGAGCTCGATTCATAGCTATCATAACCAATAGAAAAAGGCTCATTTCCAAAATAATAATAATGAAAGGGAATCCACCGTTGAAATAACTATTGCCAACTACAACTTTAGAAGAACCATATGATTTTCTACCTCCAATCATACAATTTTGTATACTTTACAATATCTATATTTCACCTTTCAGATTTGCATCCTTCCATACACATGAACATAAAAAAAAAATCATCTTTTTCTTATACCATTCTATACCTTCATAGTCTTCTAAGTCATCCAAACAGAAGTAACAAATCTAGCCAACCCCAAGAAAATAACCAGCTGGTAACTGTGCCTAACCCCTTGCAAGAAGTCCCACTTAGTCAGAGCAGGGACTTGATTCCTGAGAAAAATAACTTGGGGGAAGACAATGCATGGTGTTTCCCTTGCAATGATGGTCATGGTCCACATAATTTTTTGAGAGGGAACCTTCAACAAAAAATTATAGAACAGAGGGCCCAAGGCTTTTTAGTTGATCCTAATGTCTACGCCTCACCAAGTATAAAGACCGCAATGTTGACTGCTTAATTGCAAGGTGTGTCTTTGGAAAGAGAAGCAAAAATCACCCACAAACATGCTATGTTCTCTTAGATGGAAGATGAGGAGGTCATGCGAGCAAACCTATTTGATCCAAGTAGTACCCTGCCATTTTCTAGAAAAGCCCCATAGTTTCATTCATATTATAGCATGTGCTCAAAAAAATTGAATATGATAGTCCCAACCAGTGTTGAGTGGGGAGGGGTGAATCCGCACCTCTAAAACTTTACTCTACAAATCTGATGAGGTTAACTTACAACTGAAATGAAAATAGATTCATGCATATAAAAATAGTAAGCAACCAATCACACAGTGACACCGGATTTATGACATGGAAACTTGATTAGGGTGAAAACCACAGTGTGAGGAGACCTCACATAATTTGTATTCTTCTAGAGTACACCCTGTTAGGAGCCTTCCTGGTTAGAGAAAAATAATGCATTTGCTAGATGCGACCCGGTTAAAGGATTTGTTACAATAAGGCCTGTTAGGACCTACCTGGTTAGAGGACTTTGAACACCTTGAAGGATGTCACCCGGTTAAGGGATTTGATACAAGGGACCTGTTAGAGTCCACACAAATTCTGAGATTTAGCTATTGTAGTTTTCTAGAAAACAATAGACTGAATGACCTTTTACATTTGACTACACATAGTCTGATAAGATCTCTATTCGTGCTCAACTGAGAAGTAACACTGGTCAGTGCAGGTGTCTTCTCCTCTACTTTTGTGCTTCTCTGCATAGTGTTAGAATAACTGAGAGGGGGGTGAATCAGTTATCCACAGTCTCAATCACAAAATGTAAAACCAAAAACAATACTCTAAAACTTTTGCAGCTCAGTAAATTAAATAGTATTATGTTTGTGCTTTTACCGATTACCAATTAATAACATATAGTGATTACCGATCAAATCCAATATGAAACATGTAAAGTATGATAACAAACAATCATCACAATCAACACATAACACAAGAGATTTAACGTGGAAACCCTGTGAAGGGAAAAACCACCTAGGACCAGTAACCCAAAAATTGTTCACTCTTCTGAAGTGAGGTCAGTGAAGACCCAACCCTGTTAAAGGTCACAAACACACTATGAGGTGTGACCTTGTTAGAGGATTTTAGACCAACCATTATCGTCTAACCAGCATTCACTATGGGGTTGACAAGATAACAAATGTACACTCTATGAATGACATTACAAGACTTTCTAGTCCACTCTGTTAAGAGATTTGTCTGTTTACAATGGTTAAAATGTAATAGCAGTTGATCTGATTACAACACAACTTCAATTGTAGATTATCATATCTATATTAATCTCATTCAAATCCTCTAATCAATATTTCAATTTTGTTTCAATCAATATTCAGTAACTTATTATCGCTCGATAATAGCTTTATGATGCTCGGTAATCTCTGCAGTTTGGTTATCCTTAACCAGTCTGATCAGGCATGCATGAAGCTTGTTCACATGATATCTTCTGCAATCTCCTTCTTCCGACATGATTTCATCGTGAAATCTCAATCTCTTAAATAGATGAGTAAACCATTTTAATTCTATCCATCATATTTTGCCACTTAATCTCCTTTGTTGATTTTTCCTCTTAAACCTTCCTCAGCTGATGTGTCAGTAACACGTTTTGTTTCAATTCATTAGATCTTCTTCGAATTATGTTAGTCATTGATCTTCGTAACAAACATTATCTTCATCTCTGATTTTGAGGTACTTTACAACTCATCAACTTTATCAGCTAAACTAGTCATTTAGTTCTTTTCTTCTGCTCGGTTAACAAAGAAATGTGTCAGTGAACACAAGCTTGGTTTGTACTGTCATCGGCATACACTACATTACGTTGGTGTATACTGAAATGGTTCTTTAACCAACAACACTGCTTTGTGCATTTTTCTCTATCCTTCATCATAGATGAATGCAACATAATCAATTCAATAACATAAGGTCATAGACTCATCCATAAGTTACTATTTTAGTATACCGATTACAAGATAAGTACTGTCAAAACTAGTTGACATCAATGACAACATATTACTGATTTAACCATCTTACATATCTAATCAGCAACTCAGTGATCTTAAATCACAAATCTTCAAGTTATACAATGTATTCAAATCAGTTGTAGTTCATCAATCTCTCCTTTTGGCATTGATGGAAACACAAGCAACATGAAATATGTCATACACATATCAAACATGTATTCTACAACTCTGTCAACAAATGTTGTAACGGTACAAGCTCTCCCTAGCTTAATATGTTTAATCACTATGTTACATAAAAGCATTTGCAAGTGCAGACTAAGTTCTGCAGATATGATCTTTTCAACTCCCTTTTCTGTATCTCTCTCCCTTTGTCTTTGGCCTCATATTCTTCATATTGATCTCTCTCCCTTTAACAACAATGCCAAAGAACAATACAAACATATAGCTCTGTAGTAGCCATGTAACTCTCTTTTGTTCAGTACATTCTCTGTATCTCAGTATACTGTTATGCAAATCAGTTCCAATACTTCAACCTTTCACAACCTTAGATAGAAATCCAAAGTGTGAACTCTACTGCATCAACATGTATGATCTTCTGATAAGATTAGGCTAATGCAACCTCCAGATCACCTTAGTGACCGGTAGAAAAGGGACAGACCCCAAGTCTAGTCCTCAAGTATTCATATGTATCCTTCGGTAGAGGCTTTGTAAATATGTCAGCAAGTTGTTCTTTTGATGTAACAAATTCTAGCTTAACTTTCTTCTCCTGTACTTGTTCCCTTAAGTAGTGATACTTAATTGATATATGCTTTGTTTTAGAGTGCATCACCAGATTTTTTGAAATATTAATAGCACTAGTGTTATCACAATATACAATCACCAGCTTAGTGATTACCTCATTCATTCCTTCTAACACTTGCTTGATATATGCAATATTTGAATAGTTAGTAGCAGTAGCAACATACTCTGCTTCAGCTGTAGACTGAGAAATGCAGGCCAGTTTCTTACTTGTCCATGTAACATGTCTTTCACCAAAGAAGAATGCTCCTCTGGTGGTACTCTTTCTATCATCCACATTTCCAGCCCAATCAGCATCAATGTATACCTTCAGTTAAAACTTGCCTTTCTTAGGATGCCATAGTCCATAATCTTCATTTTTCTGCAAGTATCTTAAGATTCTCTTTGTAGCAACCATGTGTGACTCTCTAGGGTTTGCAGAAAATCTAGCAACAGGTGTAAATGTCTCACCATAATCTTTTCCTTCCTCATGTGCATATCCTTTTCATACTAACCTAGCTTTGTTCTTTGTTACCTCTCCATTCTCATTAAGCTTGTTTTTGAATATCCACTTAGTACCGATAACATTCTTGTCCTTAGGTCTGGGTACTAAACTCTAAGTTTTGTTCTTCTCTATTTGTTCTATTTCCTCTTTCATTGCATTAACCCATTCATCATTTTTTAATGCAACTTTTACATTCTTCGGTTCATAATCACAAACTAGACATGTACCTTGTCTTGCTTTACTCCTTTTTTGCATGCCATCTTGTCTATTTCCAATGATTTATGTCTCAGGATGATGTCTTCTAACAAATTTTGCCAGTATCCGATCTCTTCTTTCTTGTTCATCCTGTGCAGGTTCATTTGCTTGCTCGGTGGGTGCTTCCTACTCGTCGGTTTCTTTTTCTTGTTCCTCAGTATTGCTTTCCTATGGACTATTTGTCATTGTCTATTGGGTCGGTAGGTACTCTGGTTGTTCAATGTAATAAAATCTACCATAGTCTTCTAGTTCCTTTGTGCTTTCCTCTGCATTCTTATCATCAAACTCATCAACTTGAACATTAGTACTTTCAATCATTTTATTAGTTACCTTGTTAAGACACTTGTATGCTTTACTTTTAGTGGAATATCTCAGAAATATCCCTTCATCACCTTTTGAGTCAAACTTCTAATTTCTTTCATCTTTCAGAATAAAGCATTTACTTCCAAAAATCTTGAAATAACTTACAATGGGTTTGTGACCAAACCATAACTCATAGGGTGTCTTATTAGTGTCCTTCAGTTGTACTCGGTTTGGAACATAAACAGCTATGCTAACAGCTTCCCTCCAGTATGTCTGAGAAACATTATTTTGTAACATCGGTGTCCTTGCACAGTCAACTATTGACCTATTCCTCCTTTCAACTATTCCATTTTGTTGTGGTGTCCTCGGTGCAGAGACCTGTCTTTTAATATCATGCTCATTAAAAAAGTTAGTAAATTGATCAAAAATAAATTCACCACCTCGGTTAGATCTTAAGCATTTCAATTCTTTACAAGTCTCTTTTTCAACTTTTCCTTTATACCACTTGAACATCTTAAATGCCTCTGATTTTTCCTTTAAGAACATGATTGTCATTCATCTAGTATAATCATCACAAAAAGAATAAAATATCTATCTCCATAGTAACTTTGAGTTCTCATAGGACCACATAGGTCGGTATGCACTAACTCAAGTAATTTCTTTGTTGAATAATCTTTTCTTTTGAAACTAGATTTTGTCATTTTACCTTTTTGACATTCATGACACATAACATGATCAGGCTTAGATAAGTTAGGTAGACCTCTAACCTTTTTTATTTTTACTGATCTTAATCATGTTATCAAAATTCACATGACATAAAATCTTATGCCACAACCATGCATCTTCATCTTTCATTATTAAACAAGAAGACTGATCATTATCAAGATAAAACAGATTACCTCTCGATTGTGTTCCAATTCCAATAAGTCTTCCTCAATCATCATATATCTTCACTTTCTTTCTCTCAAAGGAAACTCGGTGGCCTGAATTGTTCAATCGTGCCACACTTAGAAAATTATAGTTTAGACATTTTACCCAATAAGCATTATCACATCTAATTTTATCATTTATCATTAGGGATCCTTTTCCTCTAACCATACAGGGTGCATCATTACCCATTCTAACAGATCCTCCATTGTGTTCTTCAAGATGATCAAATTTCTCTTCATCACCAATCATGTGATGTGTACAGCCACTATCTATGATCCATGTATCATTTTTATTAACCTTAGAGATAAGTGTTGTCTCTACATACCTCTCATCTTACTCTGAGTCATACTTCATTGCAACAAATACTACCTTCACATCTTCATCAGTGTCGGTATCAGTGACATCTTCTTCTGCAATGTAGCACACCTTCTTGCCTTTATCATTATTGTCTCAGTTGTCTCTATTGTAGTGTCGGTAACTTTTGTTGCCTCGTCTCACATAGCTTCCTTCACCAAATCGGTATTTGTTTATGTCATCATCTTTCCTGTGTGGACATCTAGCAGCAATATGACCAACCTTTTTATAGTTAAAGCATGCTAAAGGTAATTTACCTCTATACCTTCCTTTACCTTTAGGTAACATTCTGGCCATAAGAGCTTCAAGTTCATCAAGCTCATCATCAGTATTGCTATCATTATCATCATTCTTATTTATGCTACTAGACTTACCAATCTTTAGAGAAGACATAAAAGTAGATTCAACAAACGGTACAACACTATTGTCAAATTTATTCAGTTCAAAGGTTGTAAGCTTACCAATCAGATTATCAAGAGTAAGGTTGTTACTAGATGCAAACCTTGTTTCATGAATTGCAGATATTCTGATTGCATAAACCGATAATAAGGGTCTAAGAACTTCGCTTACCATTGTTTCTTCATCAATAACACCATCAGATGCTCTAATAACATGTAATGCCTCTTTCAGTCTATTTGTGTACTGCACAATATTTTCACCTTCCTTCATCTTCATATCATCGAATCTACCCCTAAATCTTTCAGCTCTAGCTCTTTTGAAATTCACATCACCACTATAAACTTGAGCAAGTTTATCCCACATACCTTTTGCAGTAGTACAATTTTTAATATCTTCAAATTCGGCATCGATATAGGTAGCAACAATCTCCATCATAGTAACATTATGTTCATGCCTATCTCTCAGTTGATCAAGGCTCAAGGGACCAGTGGGCAGTGCAATGTAGCCATTCTCCATTAGTGTCAAGGCAGAATTCTCAATTCCAGATACATGCAGCTTCATTCGGCTTTGCCATACTATGAAGTTATCCTTGTTTAGCTTTGGCACTTCCCTCTTATACATTTTGAGATCTTTGTGTTGAAGTCCTTAAAACTCTATTCCAAGCAACCAATGCTCTGATACCAATTGTTAGAATAACTGAGAGGGGGGTGAATTAGTTATCCACAGTCCCAATCACAAAATGTAAAACCAAAAACAATTTACTAAAACTTCTACAGCTCAGTAAACTAAAATAGTATTCTGTCTGTACTTTTACCGATTACCAATTAATAACATATAGTGATTACCGATCAAATCCAATATGAAACATGTAAAGTATGATAACAAACAATCCTCACAATCAACACATAACACAAGAGATTTAACGTGGAAACCCTATGAAGGTAAAAACCACCTAGGACCGGCAACCCAAAAATTGTTCACTCTTCTGAAGTGAGGTTGGTGAAGACCCAACCCTGTTAAAGGTTACAAACACACTATGAGGTGTGACCTTGTTAGAAGATTTTAGACCAACTGTTATTGTCTAACCAGCATTCACTATGGGGTTGACAGGATAACAAATGTACACTCTATGAATGACATTACAAGACTTTCTAGTCCACTCTGTTAAGAGATTTCTCTATTTACAATGGTTAAAATGTAACAACAGTTGATCTGATTACAACACAACTTCAATTGCAGATTATCAAATCTATATTAAGCTCATTCAAATCCTCTGATCAATATTTCAATTTTGTTTCAATCAATATTCAATAACTTACTGTCGCTCGATAATAGCTTTCTAATGCTCGATAATCTCTGCAGTTCGGTTCTCCTTAACCACTCTGATCAAGCATGCATGAAGCTTGTTCATGCGATATCTTTTGCAGTCTCCTTCTTCTGGCATGATTTCATCGTGAAATCCCAGTCTCTTAAATAGACGAGTAAACCGTTTTAATTCTATCCATCAGATTTTTTCGCTTAATCTCCTTTGTTGATTTTTTCGCTTAAACCTTCCTTGGGTGATGTGTCAATAACACATTTTGTTTCAATCCATTAGATCTTCTTTGAATTATGTTATCCGTCGATCTTCATAACAGACATTATCTTCATCTCTGATTTCGAGGTACTTTACAACTCATCAACTTCATCGGCTAAACTAGTCATTTAGTTCTTTTCTTTTGCTCGGTTAACAAAGAAATGTGTCAGTGAACACAAGCTCAATTTGTACTATGATCAGTATACACTATACTACATCAGTGTATACTGAAATGGTTCTTTAACCGACAACACTGCTTTGTGCATTTTGATCTATCCTTCATCATAGATAAATGCAACATAATCAAGTCAATAACATAAGGTCATAGACTCATCCATAAGTTACCCAATGTAATCTTTATCCTTATCTGTTATATCCATCTTCCTCATGTAGATATATTTGTTCATCTCTTTTATTCTTCTTCTACAGATGTTTGGGTATAGTAACTTACAAGATAAGTACTGTCAAAACTAGTTGACATCAATGACAACATATTACTGATTTAACCATCTTACATATCTAATCAGCAACTCAATGATCTTAAATCACAGATCTTCAAGTTATACAATGTATTCAAATCAGTTGTAGTTCATCACACAGTTCTTCTTTTTCACTTCTTCTTTCTATTTCTCCCTGGCTTCAACAGCTTACAGGTTCACTCTTTTTTTCGGCAGGATGAAGGCAACTTTTATTTGCCTCAGGCAAGAGAATATATAGGGTTCAAACCCTAATTGTGTTCATCATGCATGACCTAACTTCAGATCCTTATCGGATTCATCATGTAGTGAAGTGTCAGTTATCTAAGGAAACATTTGATGCATGCCCTTGCTTTATTAGCCTAATGAAGAAAACAGTGGTTGCATGCCAGGAAACTTTCCTTCAGAGGAGATAACTCTTTGATTTAAAGCCTCTGATGCTAGTTTTAAATCCTTCAACTGCACCTCCAAAAGCCACTGATTTCAGCTTTAAATCCTTCAGCTGAACCTCTAACCAATCACCAAGATAACTCAAAGTCACTCAGATTCACTACAATAAATCCTGGTCAAAAAGAGTTGGTTGGAACAGACAATTGACTATGACTTCATTGGTTCATATTGGAGTCTTATAATATATCAGTTGAGTTCTTCATGCTGTAAATAGGTAAGAGTCTTTGACCTATTGTTGTATCTTTCTTGGCTTACCGGTTTCTACAGTCCTCAGTTTTCTATTCTTAGTTTGGCTTACTGGTTGCTCCATCCTCGATTGGTTACTGGTTGCAACACGGTCCTCAGCTAATGCTAGAACCCTCTTTTCCTTTATTGTGTACATAGCCCAATGGCTAAGGATGTGTATAGTGACCAGTGGTATATGCATGTAGTCACAACATTCTTGTATATTGGCATCATCGGCCAAACCATCCTTCTTTCATATAGATCTATTTGGTTTTATGGACTTTATAGAGATGACAAATCTCTATGCTCTTTTTGTCAATCAATGACAACACCAGTACCAATGACAGGCTTATCGGTTATCATCACTTAATGCCAACAGAATATTGGAGAGCTAGTAGTACAAAAAAGCAATTCCAATATGAGCAAACTAACTATTGAGCCCATTGTCACCCCTCCTTACCTGAAGCTAAAGGAGTTGGAAATGTACAAGTATGGAGATACAAAGCACACTATATCAATTGATCTTAATGTTCTCAAGCAACTGAAGAAGGCTCATGAAAATGTGTCCCTCTGGGATATCCTTTCTATCTTGAAACAAAGGTCTTTGTTGAAAGAAGCATTGTCTGAAGCAAACAAGACGCATCCATTTCTCAGAAACTCTCCCATGCAAACAAAAGATAAAGGGCTACTAGGCAAACCAACAAAGCCTGGAGGTCAAATACATGTTCACACTAGCTTGGTCAACCAAGGAGTTTCGAATTCAAGCGCAAAGGCAGAATAACCAAAGACTACCCTATTCTACTTTACGCTTATTGTGAATGGTAAGATTTTACACAACTCTATGATCAATAGTGGGGCTAGCACCACTATTATGCCAAAACAAATTGTCAAGGCCCTAGGTCTTGAATATGAGCCCTTGAACAAAGGATTTACGCATCTTGATGGAAAAAGAGTGCAGACTGTAGGTGTTATCAAGAAAATCTCACTCATCTTATATTCTTCTTTGAGGATCATTGTACTATAGGATGTGATTATCATTGATACCCCTACTGCTTTCGATCTATGTCTTTCCCAAGATTTCACTACTAGGATTGGCAGATACTTGTCCCTAGATTGGTCACACCTCATCCTAAGGAACAAGCATAGAGCCAAGTTCAAAATTGTAAGTGAGCCCCTACATGTTGAACATGTTGTTTTTGAAGCTTTAACTAATTCAAAGTTTAAGGAAATAGAACAACTTGAAGAGCTCTTGGTGGATGAGAATATTTCAGGATTTGAGCTAGTAGAAGAGTTCATCCTCCTCAATGATTATGACTCCAGTAGTTTCTTGGGTTTCCATTCTATTGGCCTTGGTACCTATGTTATATATGAAGAATACTATCTCATTCCTTGGGTGACCAAAGGCGTCGCAACTGAGGCTAAAGAGATTAAGAGAAAGAGTTCTTCTCTATGGATGCTACACTTTGACGGCGGAAGAAGCAAGAAAGGATTTGGCACTGGTGTGTGTCTCACTTATCTAACTAGTGAAAATATCTTGAGAGATTTTCACTTTTAGTTCTCATGTTCCAACAATGAAGCAGAGTGTGAGGGGTTGATCCATGCCATGAGGATTGTTGAATGTATGGGTATTGTATGCACCCAAAAATGGTCGCCTAGACTTTGGGCCCCATTTATTCAATTTATTTATCTTGAATCAGTTTTATCAATAATCAATATTTTCAACATTATCAATTTCTTAATCAAATCTTAATTTTGATCATATATTGGATTTTTATCCTATGGGCTAACCATTTTATCCTAAGGAATATTTTCTCCCCTTTTAATAAATAAAAAAGCCCACCTTTTCATCTTATCCTAAGTTGCACAAATAAAGTATTATTCTTATTTTATAAAAAGGAGAAAAGCACTTTTTGTTTCATATGGACATAAAGTCAACTCCTATTTTCCTATTGGAGGATACTTGTGCACATGGATTGCTCCTTTTTTAAGCTCCACCGTTGATTGAGACTTTTCCCTCTTAATCTCCATGGTCCATTCCTTTGCATTTCTTATAAAAGGAGAGCTCTCTCCTTCATTTGGATATCCATCTCTTTCATGCTATTGTTATGCTGCAGGTTTTCTAGGTGCATTTGGAGCTTTTGGAGATCATTGCTACATCAAGCTCTTCTTGGATTTCCTCATTGCTTCATAGTCTAGACTTCATTTCTTGTATTATCATAGCATCCATAGCTTCATTTCATAGCTTAGTTTCTTTTATGTAATAGATTTAACTCACATAGCTTAATAGGAGGGATTTGTAACACTTGTTCTTTCCATTATATAGTTTAGTTGCATTGCATTTTCATAGTGATTCTTGAGGATATTGGCACTCTTGCCCTTGTCCTCATTTGAATCTCTCGTTGTGTGGTTGACTAGCAAGGTCACAAGCTTGTAGCTCTAGCTGAAAGCAAATACATCATAGTCCCTTGCAACTCTATGCATAAAGAGCTATAAGCCGCTTTGTGAGGCCTCATTCTTGAGCAACCTCACATGTAATGGTTCATAGAAGTGCACCATTTTAATGTGTACATTTTTGGTGCCCACCGTGGGGCAGAGTAGATAAGCTTTGTCCTTTAGTTTTTTGCATTTTCATCATTTTTTAGATTATTTTTCAAAAATTTTGCAAGTTCTGGTTCTCTATCTCAGAGTATCGCGCGATATTTCTCAAGTATATCGCGCGATATACCTTACTATACGCGTGCGACACTTCGTGCCAGAGAAGAATCGCACGGTAGTATTGAGGTATATCGCCTGGTGTCGTGCGAAGTATCACCCGCCTATTGTGTAGTATATCGCCCGGACTAAGGTATATCGCCCAGCTATAGGAAACTGTGTTGCGCGATACTGGTGAAGTCTGAGGTATATCGCCTGAACTTGATAGAGAGCTATTTTTGGGCTATTTTATCTATCTTGCAAGTTTCAGGTTCTTTGCTAACTTTTTAAAATTTTCTGAAAATTTTAGCATTTTCAAATCTGGAAAACGGGCACCCATTTTTTTAGAAATTTTCACAAATGGTATCAAAAGTTTAAGTGTGATATATCGTTGGAAAGGTCTTTCCAAACCTAATCCAACCATGCTAGTTTCATTTTCAGATTTTTCCATTTGATTAGCTTTTTTACTTGTAGATTATCTAATTTTTGATGTGCTAACCATTGTGGAGCTAACAAGTTGTGCTTGTAGGTGCTCTCATTACTTGAAATTTGTCAAAAGAACGCATGTCAAAGAGGGCTACTAATGGTTTTTGCAGGGCTGCCCTAAGTATAAAAACCAAATCAAGTGCTTGTTTAATTTCTTTCTTTATTAAGTGTGGCATATACTAGTTGTTTCATTTCTTAGGCACTTAATACCTTGTTGTAGAAATTTTGAGGTGGTAGGAGAGTATGCTCTTCACCCTTGTGGTGAAACAGAAATCTTGACCCATCTTGGGATTTTGAAAGCAAGGGGGTAATTAAATCTTTCCTTGGTGTGTTTGGGAAAAAATTTTGAGATAGGGGAGTATGCTCTTCACCCTTGTGGTGAACCAAAAACCTTGAACCTCAAGAATTGATCTGCTTTTTGTTTAGATTTAGAATCTTTTAGCGGGTCTTCTCTTGAGCAATCAAGAGGAACGACCCAAGTGGGGACAAGCCTTTTGCCGGCTATTCCAACTCACTATAATATCAAGGCTATCAAGGACACAAAACCTTGGTAGACATAACACTTGTCTTCGCTTGATGTGACTAGCTCATGGGATTGCGACCATGGGGAAAGCATTGAGCAAGAATGCTTAAGGTACTCTTGAGGCCGCGAGGTCCTAGTCCTTTATGAGGAGCAAAAGAGGTGTTATGAACGGAAGCCCTTACTAAGAACTATAGGTTAGAGGCCACCTTATTTAGCCGCTTATCTTCTTAGTGCAAGGATTGATCCAAGTGGACCAACCCGGATCACCTTAAGATACTCACCATATGTGCCCCTTTGGTTGTGTTGTTTGACACTTCCATGAAAAAGCCAATATCTCTTGTGGGCAACCACTTGGTGTGAGGCAAGGGGGCATCAAGTTGTGGGCTAAGTTGGTAAGTATTGAGCCTTGACCTTTTAGGATAGATATTGCTTGAAGTGTTTTCGATTGTGTGATACCAGTGTGAACGTTCTCAACATACAGACAATCAGTAACTTTCATAGGGTGCAATTTTATTTTTGATATCACAAGTGCTTGTCTTGGCAAGGTTTCTTTTGCCCTTGTTTCAAGTGTTTGAAGACATATTTGATCCCCTACTGTTTGCAAACCTATCCAATTGCTATTGAATTTGTGATTGAAATCAAACATTTTCACCCTCACATTCGGAAACTTGAAATTAGACTTTAAAAAACCCAAAATTTTGCACAAATTGGTCAAGATCAACATCAGTATCACATTAGCCAAAGAGAAATATCGCATTAGAAGGTTGTTCTTGGTGAGAAAGTTTATCTCTAAAATTGTGAGCTACATTCTTGGAAAATTCTCATACTCTTATTGTCCAAATAATTTTTATTTAATCTCAATTTCAATGATATTTTGGCCTAGTCCAACCTCCTGATTCAAAAGTGCAAGGATATTCATCCTTTGATTTGAAGCACCTCTTTGACAGTGTTGGTAAAGCCCCTTTTATTTCTATCCTTTCATTTCTCTTTGGACAATAGAGAACTTTGATTGTCCTAGTTTGGTGTTGACATTTTGTGAGGTCATCCTATCACTAAGGGTCTTCTATTTTCAGTCTTCCTTGGTCAGTCCAGATCTCAGATCCTAGGTGTTGTCATGTTTCTCAACATCTCAATGAACGTTATGGTATCAATTGCACAAGATGACTCTTAGTCTTCTTCTTTCCTCTCCATTTCCCATGTTCTTCTAAAATCTTCTATTCCCATGGGAAATTATTCTTCTTTTTCTTGATTTTTTTCCTCTTATTATCTAGTCTACATTCTTCTATTCATTTCTTCCATGCTTGATTCCTCCTCTTCTAGAACCATGAATTGCAACTACCTTGCCATGGAACATCTCTTGAGAATGGATGCTCTTCAACTCATTTCTCAATTTGAAGAATTTTGTTCCTCCAATGGTTCTTCTAAATATGGCATGGGTGATAAACTTATAGCAAAAATAAAAGAAAAGTCAATTAAATCAAATGCCTTTGCTAGAATCATACTCATGATCTCATCCAAATATTATTCATCTTCTAATCATTCCACACATTCTAAATCTTATCATGATTCTTCTAAATACTATTCACATTCTTCATCTTCCAAATCTTATCATGACTCTTCTAAACATCATTCGAATTCCTCATTATCCAAGTATTCTTCTTCCACTAGGTCTTCATTTTCCTCTTCTTCAAGATCTCGTTCTTTTTCTACTTCTCCCAAGAGTCTTACTTCTCTTCAGGAGACATACCATAAAGAGCAACGTGATAGTCCTTATGATACCTCTTCCACGAAGAGTGACGCACCCACCTATGATGACTATGATGACTATGATGATGGACAATGTAGTGATGCCCATAAAACTTCTATTCCTAAGTATCATCCTCGTGGTACACTTGTGATTTCTAAGGGGGAGTCGTATTGGGTAGACTATGATGGTGATCCATATGACTCTAAATTTGAAGAATTCTTTGATGATTTTTGTGAACAATACAATATTCCTACTGAAGAAGAGAAAATCTACTGCACTAATTTCAAACGTCAAAAGAATCTCTCCTCTAAAAGTTCTCATGCTGAAAATAAAGGTTGCACTCTCAAGCAAGATCATATTAATGTTGAACCTTCCCTTCCATTTGCCACTTCCTCCAATACCCACACACTTCTAAAGCTTCTTAGTCATCCAAATCTTTCACAAATCCTTCATCCAACAAAGATCCTAATGCTTTTTATGCAGTTCCCTATAGTTATCCTCGAGGGCTACCTCTTAAAGATACTCAAGCTAACCTTCACTTGGCTGCAAATACTTTCAATAATGCTAAAGAGCCTAAGCCTTTAAATGTTATAATGCCTACTTCAGTTGGTCCTTCACCATCTCCTCCAAAGTCTTCCATACAATTCCAACATGCTTCCTTGTCCTTAGAAGTGTCTTTATGTCAAGAGGACTCTAAAAATGATAAAGAAAAAAATATAAAAAAAGATCAAGATCAAGAACCCTCCATGTCATCCAATTCTTTCATGACATCTCTGATCCGCTTCATGGTTCTTTTGATCCTCTACGCTCTTTTGCATTCATTCCACCATCTCCTAAGCAAGATCGAGCTACTACTTACACCGTTGAGCTTATTGATAATCAAAATAACCTTACTACACTTGTGCTTTCCAAAGATGATACTTCCATTAAGGTTATTAAAAATGGTGTCATTACTTCCAATGTTAAGCCTATTAAAAATCTAAAGAAAAATGATACGCTTACGCTATCCAAAGATCCTTGTCAAGATCAAAGTCTTCCATCTTCTTGTTCTACCGCTCCATTCTCGCTTCTGCTTTCTACTCTTCGTAAGTCTTTGCAAGCTTTGAACAATCCTATCAAGGAAGATGCTCCTATTCAAGATGTTCATGATTCTATTAAAAATTCTAATGCTCACTCCAAAGATGCTGATATCCTTCATTATCATATAGATGCTGATGAATTTATTGATTATCCTTTTGAATCTTCCACTTCCATCCTTGGACCTCTCCCACCACTACTAAGGGCTTCGCTTCTTCCTTCCATATTGGGTCCTTATGTCCCTTCACTTTCTCCTCCTAATTATCCTAATCTGTCATCCATCTTGGGTCCTTACCTCCCTCCATCTCCTATCTTTCCTCAAGATCAACATAGATGCATACCCTTGAATCCTTTTCATCCATCCACCCATCTAAACCAGTCGTATTTTCCTTCTTCTTCCACAAGTCTCAAGTCTTTTGGAAGTAACTTGAATGTTCAATATAAGAAAAAGAAGCAATACAAGAATCCGTCAAAAAAAGAAGATCACCATGTCTCCTCTAATCGACATGGGGGCATAAAGTCAAAAGAGATATCTAAGAAGAAAACTACAAGACAAGTATGGGTTCCAAAATCCATCATTGAAGATATTCTCTCTAACACATCAAAAGAAAATAAAAAGCTTAAAGCTATATGGATTCCAAAGTCTCTTTTGAAAGAGTCTCATGTTGAGCAAAAAGTGAAGTTGACATTCAAGCTTCCAAAAGCTTCCACTTCATCTTTTTCCAAAAACATTCTTCCATTCCATGTGCCTGAACCACAACCTCTGCTAAACATTTTCCATATTCCTTCTCGTATTCCTCCATTCACATTTGAGAATTACAACAAGCACACCAAGCCTCTCTTCGAGGAGTCACATAGCAATAATGAACTAGAATATGGTTCACATTTGGACTAGAATATGGTTTACGTTTCCTCCATTTTTTTCGTCACCCTTCAAGGTGTGTATTGACGTTGACCTTACCTTTCTTTCCATCTACCTTTTCACATTCCTTCCATTCATTATCCTTCTACCTTCTATCATTTTTTCTCATTTGCCTATTCCTCATGCATTTTCCTTTCCCTATCAGCATCTTTGAGCATATCATTTTGAATCCTTGGCATATTATGGTTTATCCTTTCAAGGAGCATTATCTGAAAAGCTTGCCTTCTTTCAAAAAAGACAAAATTCAAAAAAAATAAAAATTAAAAAAATTAAAAAAAAATTAAAAATTTTAAAAAAATTTTAAAAAAAAATGAAGCCTCTTGACATGTCTATTCCTTTGGACTTCATCCTTCCTTCTTTTGCAGTGCGCTTTTGTGACTTATCCTATGCTAGCCTCTCATTGCTTGTCTAAATGCACTTTACATGACAATTTTTCCCTAGCTTGGGTACTCTTGAGGAGTTTGCCTTTGAGGATGTCTTCCCTTCACTCTCCTTCATTCTCATGTCTTCCATCTCTTCCACCAGCTTGCTTATCCCTCTTGTTCCCCACCTTACTAGACATTGGGACTACATGATGTGATCTTGCTTCGGAGTTTGATGCCCATTTCTATCTGGGGGCATCCTTTGTACATATTTATGGATCCTGAAAAAATACCAAAAAATTTGATATATGATGCTGAAAAAATTCTAAAAAGCATAAAAAGTCTTGAAAAAATACAAAAAATTCAAAAAAATTTAAAAATTCAAAAAATAGAAAAAGTGCCTTGGTGAAAACTTGGAAACAGGCACCTTGGTAGCAAAAATCTAAAAAAATAAAAAAGGAGAGAAAAATGGCACTAAATCCAAGTGGTGAAAACCTGGAAATAGGTGCTACTTGAGGCCTTTGCACCCCTATTTGTTAGCATGTGTCCTCGACACTTAGCCACTTTTCATCATGTCTTAACCTTATTTGGCTTAGTCTAGAATTGGTCTTTGTCTTTGTCTAGGGGGCATAACTGTTAGCATTGGTCCTTTAGGTGCGTTTGTCTTTGGGGGCATTTCACAAACAGGTGTTTTTCAACACCACCCCAAACTGTGTTTTTCAACACTACCCTTGTGTCGAGTGTTTCTTAACACTTATCAGATATCTTCCCCAATAGTCCAAGTGTAATGTGATATTTCTCACTAAGCAGATGTGATAACCAGAGTCTGACTCTATGACCAACACACACGCACTTAAACAATCAACTCGTTGAGATATATTGACTTTATTTTTCTTTGTGTGCTGTCTATGAGGATTTCTTTGGTGAGTGGTCTCTCCCTGAGAAGTTTTCAATGATGCATAGCTAAAAGACTAAGGGTATGAGAACATCTTTTCTTTCTTTATCTACTTGTGGGTATATTTTTTTGATCCTAACTGTCATGAGCATTTATGCTGGTCTTACTTGACACTATGGGTTGACAAGGTATTATCCTTGACTGTTGTGCGAGTGCATGCTTCTAGTTATCCTGACTTTCATGTGTCTTGATACAAGCATAATCTCGCCATATCAAACTTAGGTGATCTCACTGCACTAGTCATCTTGACCTCCATGTCCCTGATGCCTAGGTGGGATTTTCACATTTCTATCTGATAAAGATCATATTCATATCCACATAGTTATGATGGTGTGCATTGTATGATCTTACGGTGCTACCTAAAGCTCGATGATGATAATTAGATATCTATAAGCATTGTGACCTTGCAAGTCAACCACTTTCATAGTAGCTTGCATTCTTAGGTTCATCATAGTTTAGTTTTTGCATCTTACATATGGAGAGAGCTCTCATTTTTATCATCTACGGACTAGTTGGTCAACTGTGCTCATTTTCTAATTCTTCTTGATCATATCTTTCATTTTTGGTCTTTCATATCACATCATTTTCTATCTATTTTCAGACTTGAAATCAAAATCTAAGTCGTTTTTCCAAGCTTTCTCATTCTTCTACGCAGTTGAATGACCTTTTGAGGCATAATTTGATTCTTGGTGGAATTTCTTCCTTCCATGTCTCTCAAATTTTCTAGTCTTCCACTCACTCTATTTCTAGTCTCCTATTTCTATTATTCTACATCCTCACTGGGGCATGTTTCATTGCCTAATGGTTATCCTGTTATCTTCGATTATGATTTCATTTTAATTTGATCAAATCTTTTATCGATTTGCTATTCTCCTCTATCTGATTTCAATTTCGACTCCGAGGGGGCAGTATTTATGGGATTCTCATCCCTGATTCCTTGATTTTCTTGATTCAAACATCTTTTGTGAGTTTTTTCTCAAATTTGAGATTCTTATCTCTTACTTTGAATGTGATCCCGAATCGACCTCATGCTCAAAGGCCTTTGTTTATGTTTTGTCTGGGTGTGATCCCGAATCGACCTCACATCTGAGTTGTTTTGTGATCCCAGATCGATCTCACATTTCAACTTCATTCTTTGACTACATGTGTTCCCAAATCGATCACACATTAGTCAAAGAGGGGCAAATGTATGCACCCAAAAATGGTCGCCTAGACTTTGGGCCCCATTTATTCGATTTATTTATCTTGAATCAGTTTTATCAATAATCAATATTTTCAACATTATCAATTTCTTAATCAAATCTTAATTTCGATCATATATTAGATTTTTATCCTATGGGCTAACCATTTTATCCTAAGAAATATTTTCTCCCTTTTTAATAAATAAAAAAGCCCACCTTTTCATCTTATCCTAAGTTGCACAAATAAAATATTATTCTTATTTTATAAAAAGGAGAAAAGCACTTTTTGTTTCATATGGACATAAAGTCAACTCCTATTTTCCTATTGAAGGATATTTGTGCACATGGATTGCTCCTCTTTTAAGCTCCACCGTTGATTGAGACTTTTGCCTCTTAATCTCCATGGTCCATTCCTTTGCATTTCTTATAAAAGAAGAGCTCTCTCCTTCATTTGGATATCCATCTCTTTCATTCTATTGTTATGCTACAGGTTTTCTAGGTGCATTTGGAGCTTTTGGAGATCATTGCTACATCAAGATCTTCTTGGATTTCCTCATTGCTTCATAGTCTAGACTTCATTTCTTTCATTATCATAGCATCCATAGCTTCATTTCATAGCTTAGTTTCTTTTATGTAATAGATTTAACTCACATAGCTTAATAGAAGGGATTTGTAACACTTGTTCTTTTCATTTCATAGCTTAGTTGCATTGCATTTTCATTTTCATAGACTAGTTTGCATTGCATTTTCATAGTGATTCTTGAGGATATTGGCACTCTTGCCCTTGTCCTCATTTGAATCTCTTGTTGTGTGGTTGACTAGCAAGGTCACAAGCTTGTAGCTCTAGCTGAGAGCAAATACATCATAGTCCCTTGCAACTCCATGCATAGAGAGCTATAAGCCGCTTTGTGAGGCCTCATTCTTGAGCAACCTTGCATGTAATGGTTCATAGAAGTGCACCATTTTAATGTGTACAGGTATTAAGAAGTTGAAGGTACTTGGAGATTCTAAGCTAGTAGTGCATCAAGTGCGGAACATAGCAGTCATAAAACATGTGCAGATGTGTTCTTATTGTCATAGGGTGTGGGATCTCATTGAATTCTTTGATTCTTTCAATATTCAAGCTATGTCGAGAAAGGACAACGCAATCGTGAATAGTCTAGCTACAGTTGGCTCATGTTTCTACCCTACCACCAATCTAATGGAAAAAAACATGTGGTCTAATTGATTGTAAGGCCTATGGTGCCTAATAATGATCAAAATTGGCAATTATTTGAGAACAATGACCGCATCACTACATTCTTGTAGCATTCAAGTGAATTCTAAGACCAAATATAGCCAAAGATAGCAGAACTGTATTGAGACCAATTCATTCATCTCAAGGGAAACAAGCTCCCAAGAGATTTGATTACCCTAGAGAACATCTTTGATTGTGATGACACTAACACCAATAGGACAAAATTTGCGGTGAACGAGCAGGACTATAGTGATCTAGAGGTTGGAAAGGGAAAAATACTAAAGGTTGGGAATGATGTCTCTTAGCATGACCAAGGCCACCTGATTCATCTCTACAAGAAGTATGAAGGTGTGGCTACTTGGTCTTACAAAAAATTGAAAGGATACAACCTGTTTGTAATCTAGCACACCACGAAAATGACTAAAGGATCAAGATTGGTCTGACAAAAGAAAAGGTTGGTGAACCTAAAGATCGAGGCATTGATGGCCAAAGAGATAACCAAGCTGATAGACTCGTAGATCATCCTCCCAATAAAGCATAGCACATGGGTGTCCAATTTGGTCCCCATCTGCAAAAATAAAGTAGACATCCACCTTTGCATTGACTTTCGTGACCAAAATAGAGCTTCATTGAAGGATCACTATCTGATGCCATCTATGGAAGTTATATTGTAATCAGTTGTCGGATCTGACATGTTTTCTTTTCTTGATGGTTTCTTAGGTTACAACTAGGTGCTAGTTAGAGAGGAGGACCAACATAAAATGACATTCACTAGTAATTTGGGCCTTTGCATACAAAAATATGTTTGTTGGTATGTCAAACGTTGGATCCACCTTTCAACACACTATGGATATTGTGTTTAAGGACCTGATCAACAAAATTAGCCTGATTTATCTAGATGATCTTACCATGTTCTCTAAGTCTATTGTAGATCATTTCAACCATCTAGATGTCATTTTCCAAAGATACCTTCGAACACATGGTATCAAAAGATGGTGTGGAGATTGATCTAGAAAGAAACTGATCAATCCAAGAGTTTTCATTGCCTGTGAATAAGAAGAGCTTACAGTATTTCTTTGGGAAGATTAATTTTGTGAGCAAGTTCATAACTGACTTTATTGGACTGGTGAGGCCAATTACACTAATGTTGAAGAAGGACCCCCAATTCAAATGGACTTTGGAAGCATGAGAGGCTCTCGACAAGATTAAAGAAGCTATTGTAACCACCCTATTGGAATTAGGAGAGATAGGTGCTGAGAGGGGAGGGGTGAATCGGTGCCTTCAAAACTTTAGTTGCAAAAACCTTTCTGATCTAAAACTGAATACTGTGATAACCGATCAAAATAACTTGAATCTAATTGCATAAATCAATCATCTAGTTAACTTAACAAAGTAAACAAACATGAAATCAATATGACAATCACATAACACAAGTAGTTTGGTAATGCAAAAACCCTTGTTAGAAGGTAAAAACTACAGTGGGGATGACACCCACAAATTCTTCACTACTATAGATAGAAAAGGTTTGCCTGTTAAGGCTACAAGTTTTGATCACTTCTGGTGATCTTACCCTATTAGGAGTAGCATATTAGATCAGCTAGATCTACCTAGTTATAAGATTTAACAACACTATATGAAGTGTGTACTCAGTTAAGAGATTTATACAAAGACTGTTAAGTCTACTCTGTTAAGAGATTTATCAAAACTCTATCACAATTGTCAGAAAGTAATAGGTAAACTATCTGCTAGTTGACAACTCAATTGTCTGAAACAGATCTATAAGTTCTTATCAAAATATCACCTTATTTGTGATGGTTCTCTGCTCTGATCTGCTCGGTAGCCTTGTCTGATTCTGCTCAATCTAAAAACCTTTGTACTCTATTCTGCTTGGTAAACTGATTGTCTTGAAGATAGGCAATTTCTTCAAGTGCTCCGTGATTCATATATATCAATTCAAAAACCTCTGTAAAATGGTGTGAACATATACAATATATAGTATTTTGTTTTTCCTCTTAAACAAAAATTAGGTTACAAAAATAATCATAACCCTAAGATCTACGGTGCAAAATAACCTAGATCAACTAATACAAATAAGATAATCATTGCATTTAATGAATATCTTTTACAATAAATGCTCCTTAATCTTGGTAAACCGTTTTATGATCTGTTATAACCATTTGCATAGAATAATGTGCCTCTTTTGATTACTATGTTATTTTTTGTGATCATCGGTAAACACTATATAATCTGCTTGGTGTATACTGCGATGCTCGGTGTTTACTGACAATCGGTATCGATGTCGTTGGTGCTTTGTTAACTGTGTGATGCTCGGTGTAAGGCTTTACCGACTGCTCTATCTTACTTCTAGTTACCGACTGTCTCAATATAAGTAACCGACCGACCTGTTTGCTATCCTTTGATACTAATGACAACCTTCAATGCTCAATAGAGATTAACAATCTCCCTCTTTGGCATTAGTATCAAAACTTCATAATGTATATAGACAAAATGTTTCTATATATTCCTTATATCTCCACCATATACATATCCACAAAAAAAAACTTCTAAGTACAAAAGTACTCCCCCTCGGTGCATGCTCCCGATAATATGTAATAGACATATCAAAAATATACTATTTGGCATATACATGTTTTCCCCCTTTTTGATAATAATGCCAAATACCCAAAAAAATATGTAATGTATACTTACATCTTATCAAAAAATTTCTGATGGGTTTTCTTTACTGACTCCAAGAGGTTTTCCCATTCCTCTTTCAAGTTGGTAAGAGCAATTTGCTCAAGACCGACTTGTGCATGCATGTCAAAGATATTATCCAACACCAAAATCTCTGGTGTTGCCACAAGTTGCTCAGCTTTGATAGTATGTGTTTCAAAAATCTTCAAGTAAAGAGTGAGTTCTTTCTGTAACTCTGTAACCTGATTGGTGATGTGAGCTTCTTGTTTCCTTAAGTCTGCTATCAGTTGCCGGAGTTCCTGAACTCAATTAATATGCTTTAAGAAAGAAGTTGGCTCGGTGATAGCTACTTGTGTACTCAACTTGATTTCTTCTTCTAAACCTTTTATCTTTTCACTGATTTCAACAGTGAAGGTGTCTATAGTACAAAGCTTGATTAGCAGTTGACAGATTATCTGGGTGATAGATTTTACCTCGGTAATGACCTCAGATAATTTCACCTTGTTCAGTGCCACTTTAGTGCTAATCCTTTTTGCTAATTTGTTTTGAATCTTTGACTCTGCCCGTTCTTCTATTCTTTTATCCACATCTGTATCAGGGGCATTGATTTTGTTGGCAAGGGTGGCAAGTTGATCTAAAATGGGAGTATTCTCATCAATGTTTGTTTCCGATACTATCTACTATAGAATATCTCGTACATCATTTAACACTTTACATTTTTGTTCTTGCCTCAATTTTTCTTGTGCCGCTTTCCTCGAACATAACTCCCCATACCGACTTAGTTCCTCGGGGCTTAGGGTTCTTGGGTCACATTCGAGTATAATGATAACTTCATCAATGGTGACCGACCTTTTGGCTTTCTTCTTCTTCTTCGGGGCTAGAGGTGACTTCTTCTCACTTACGATAATAGCTTTTTCTTCATTCCTCGGAGTATCCTTACCAGTTGACACTATATCATCCTTCTTCTGCTCCTCGGTAGATTGAGTGGGAGTCTCGGTGGTAGTGTCAGGTGGGTTCACCTCGGTTGACTTGGTTTCTTCAGGTTCCTTTTTTTCTGTAGACTATGCCTCTGGTTTGATAGGCTCATTTGTATCTGCAGGTTTCTCGGGTGCTTGAATCTCAGTTGTATCTTTGATTGGCTCAAGATGAGAGACATCAGGTTGTACTTGTGAAATTATTTCAATAGCCTCTGCAAGTACAAGTAGTTCACCCAGTAGAGATGTACACACATTGTTAGTGTTTAATACTTCATCTTTATATTTTGTAATTATTACATCTTCGTCATCCTTATCATCAGGATCATCGTTAGTGATGTCCTCAATGAGTGCATCATCATCGATTTTCTTTTGCAAGTGGATCTTAGCTTGATCTGGTGCATCCTGTGAAATTTTGATTTCTTCCTTTTTCTCGGTGATATCAATTACCTCGGTAACTGATATACCGGTGTCTTCTATTTTCTTGCCTTTATTATCATCAATGAAAATACTTTTACCTTTTGAACTGTGTCTCTTTTTAGATAGTTTCAGGAATGCTTCCTGTTCAGCTTTCTCTTCTGCTTTCAAAATTGATGTCCATAGAGAGTCATATACGACATCCATATCATGATCTACATTCTCATCCATAATCTGCATAGCTCTATTCTTGACTGAAAATCTAGGCTGATACCTAAGCATGTATTCACTTACCTCAGCATAGCTAAAGTGTGTGGCTGCACGGCCTAGAGATCATTCTCTTTTTCTTTTCTCTGTGTCTAGTGCAATTTCCCATCTTTCACTTATTTTGTCATCAAGTTCCTTCGGCAATTGACATGCAAATTCCATCGGTACTCTTTTGAACTTGATCATCATTTGAACAATAGCATGTTCTATCTTTGTCTTTTCCTCAATTGACATGTTAAATTTGCCTATGCCTGGATCATTAAGATTTCCATTCTCAATAATATCTTCAGTTATTTCTTCTATGGTACTGTCCCTATTACGAACTAGCTTAAATTGATCAGGATCATTTTTAGTGTCAGTCTACTCTATATCTTCCTTACTCCTTATGTATTTCCTCTTTTTCTTCGATGGTTCAGCTGCATTCTTGTTCTTTCTCTTGATGTATTTCTTCGTCGGTGTAGCTGCTCTTCTTTTTGCTACTTTTACTGCTTCTTCTTTTTGTTCAGTTGATTGTGCTGCAGTTGCTGAACGTGTCCTCATTCCTTCAGGTTCTGGTGGCTGAATATCTTGTTCATCAGTTGTGGGTAGTTGAGTTTCTTCTTCATCATTGGGGGGAGGAACTGGTGTATTATCCTTTTCTTTGTCTGACTGGGTCTCCTCACTGTCATAGGGTTTGTCAACCAACTGTAACTGACCTTCGGTTGCTTCATCAACCGGTGACTCCTTATGTGAGTCAGATGTAGTTCCATATTTTTCTATGAGATCCTTTTTCATTTTCTTTTCCCTTCTTGACATTTTACCAATCTCAATGTCCGTTGTGATTCTAGACTTGGCTTCCTCATACACTCCAAACCTACTGGCAGTGATGTCAATCGGTAATGCCAGCAATGCATTGATAGATTTCAAAGCGAAATCATGATTCATTTCATAACCCATTGGTGCTAGCCATTTTTTCCTCGGTTCTACTGCCTTTATCATTGAATGGTCTGTGCTTACCACAAAGCATATGTCATCTTCAAATTTGCTCACTAATTCTTTTGGAATTCTGCTTCTTTGTTGCATTCTTGTTTGAAATTCCTTAAAATATGCATTGAACTCCTTGTTCATATTGTCTCCTAGACTTCTCATCATATCACCGATTTGAGCAGTTATCGGTCTGTTTGATTGCCAGTTAACTTTTCCAATACCAAGTACATATTTTTGCAAGTAAAGGAATGTGCAGACAAGCAGTGATCCATACTTACATGTATTGGACTTCTTTGCTTTTATTGTCTTCATGTTGTCATACAGTTGGTGTAGTAGTAGCTCGGCAAGATCAACCTAGTGATCTTTCTTTTCAATTTTGTAAGTCATGTGTACACTATTCAGTCTACTTGATTGAAATATCTTGTACCTAATGACATGAGCTATGAATTTTACCGCTGGATCTTTGATAGTTGAAATATTCAGTGCCTTACCGTCCCATTGAGCTCCAGTGTTCTTTTCTACATCGGGACGAGATGAACTTCGAAATGCTTTGGCTTTGTCAGTTGTAGGGTACGCAGTAACCCTACTGATAATCTTCTTGGTGACCTCAATAGGTTTGTCTAACCAAAATTTGCCATCATGAAATATGCTCAGCACGATTCTTATCCAGTCGTTGTGAAATGATTGTGGGAAGTATGTGAAACTCTGTAACCTTGACTCCTCAATCTTCTTATATTTGAATTTGATCTTACCATCCGGTCCACAGACTTGTTGATAAGCTGTTATGGTCTCAAAGTCACATACTTCACCGATCTTGCAGTGAATGTAAGCTCTAATGTCTTCTGTTAACAAAACCTTATCAGGAGTACTAGAAAATGCACCCATATCGTCTTTTTGTGCTGCGACCTTAGGATGAGGTTTGAATTTCTCCTCGGTAGAGTGTGCCCTTACAATTAATTCTACTTCCTCCTCAATGTTCTGTGATTTTCTTGCGGTCAAAGACGATGCCATAAATTGTTTCTAGGGTTTTGGCAGACAATAGAAAACCAGTGTTAGGTAGACGGATGAACTTACTAGTTTTCGTTGAAGAATTATCGTTAGTTCGATCTACAGTAGCTTTGAATCTGTTCTGAAAATCGTTAGCTCAAACTCTTCTCTGTAAAATCTCCTTTCTTCGAAATCTCAATGTAACAATGAACTCTGTTTCCATGTATATATAGGGTTTTTCGATATTCCCACTCAAACTTTGATACATTAAATGTGTGACCTAACTTTCGGTATGAGACGGCTATCAGCTCGGTAATGTCTTCAATATCTTTTGTTCATTTTAACATAGAGTTTCTTCATCGGTTTGAACTGTTGTCAGTTAACCTTGTATAGTGATTACCGACGGGTAACCAACTCACGTTTCTTCTTTTTACCGACTAGATAACATTTGCAAACTTACAATATATAAACCATAGTGCATCTTCATTCATGCAAATTTGGTATTTGTACATCATATATAAGGAACTGTATGTAAAATGTGATCACTTGAAATGTCAGTTCCATACATACCTTTGTCATCTTAAGTGGAGGTACCGATGTCACCCAATCCAGTGGACGAGGTTTCACTGACAGTGTTACTTGACTCAGCATTCTCATTAGATGCCTTCTTCAACATTGTGTTCCTTAACTTTGTAATTTCTACAATGTTATATCCACTCTCAAATATATGGTTTTCATCAGGTGCTCAGTCTCTGCATTTCTTTCTTACATGACCGACCTTGTGACAGTGCATACATGTCATTCCTGCATTTGTCTAATTACTTGATTGTCCAATCTGACTCTTTTTGTAACAGTTTGCTGCAATATGTCCATACCGACCACATGTAGTACAATTAGTCCATGTATTATAATCCCAAACATATGAGTTACCTTGTCTCTTCGGTTGATATGGCTTTCGTTGTAGTTTCTCTTTAGGTGTCCAAACTTGCTTTATTTTCACCTTGCAGTGTGTCCATACTTATTGCATGTATAGCATATTTTCTCCTCAGTAGTATTATTAGCAATGTCATTCTTCTTTGCTCTGCATTCATAAGCTGGATGTCCAAACTTACCACAGTAATAACAATATCCATTGAACTTAGGAATGACAAGAGGTTTACCTTGTGCTTTGCTTCTGCACACATTAGATGTATGTCCTATTTTTCCACAGTGGTAACATGTTAGCACTTTAGGTTTTTTACTTTGATTGTTGTTGACTTCTTCAGCTTGTTGTGATGATTCTCCTTCACCGGTGTAGCCTATATCGGCTCTTCTTCCGAATCTCCTCTGATTAGTCAAAAAATCATCAATCTTTTTAGAGTTGTCCTCAACTATCTTCATCATCTCATTGTGTTGCTTTTGTGTTTTTAGTTCATTTCTCAGTTTTTCATTATCTTCTCTAAGTGTTGCAATATCTTCAAGTCTTCTTGATAATTCTCCATTTACTCGGTTCATTTCTTGATTAATTGTCATCATCTGATTTGATACTTGGAAGTGACGATCAGTGAGTCTCTAGATTTCACTTTCTTTTGCTTGAAGTTGTTCAATCATCAGTCTTCAGTCTTCAATAGCCAGATTTCAATCTTGTTCAGCTTGTCTAGCATTGTTCATGATTTCCACCATTCTCACCATTTGAGATTCATGACCGATTTGAAGTGCTTTCACTTGCTCAGATAGATGTTGATTATTTTCAAATAACTCAGAGATTATGCTTTCGGATCCGTCAGAGATACTTCTAGAGCTTGATCCAATATGATCAAATATGTCATCAATAGGTTCTTCATGATAACTTATTTCATTTTGCTAAATTGCAAGGTTCTTTCTTTCAACCAGTAATTTCTTCAGTTCTTCCTTGGCTTGTTTATATTGTTCCGCAAACATCTGCATTTGTATCTTCTGATTCTCAATAGTCTTGTCAAGCTTGTATCTCTCCATAACTTAGATATTTTCCCTTCAGTGGTTAAACTATTCAATAAGAGAACTTAGCTCTGATACCAATTGTTGGAATTAGGAGAGATAGGTACTGAGAGGGGAGGGGTGAATTAGTGCCTTCAAAACTTTAGTTGCAAAAACCTTTTTGATCTAAAACTGAATACTGTGATAACCGATCAAAATAACTTGAATCTAATTGCATAAATCAATCATCTAGTTAACTTAAGAAAGTAAACAAACATGAAATCAATATGACAATCACATAACACAAGTATTTTGGTAACGCATAAACCCTTGTTAGAAAGTAAAAACTGCGATGGGGATGACACCCACAAATTCTTCACTACTACAGATAGAAAAGGTTTGCCTGTTAAGGCTACAAGTTTTGATCACTTATGGTGATCTTACCCTGTTAGGAGTAGCATATTAGATCAGCTAGATCTACCTAGTTATAGGATTTAACAACACTAAATGAAGTGTGTACTCGGTTAAGAGATTTATACAAAGACTGTTAAGTCTACTCTGTTAAGAGATTTATCAAAACTCTATCACAATTGTCAGAAAGTAATAGGTAAACTATCTGCTAGTTGACAACTCAATTGTTTGAAATAGATCTATAAGTTCTTATCAAAATATCACCTTATCTGTGATGGTTCTCTGCTCTGATATGCTCGGTAGCCTTGTCTGATTCTGCTCAATCTGAAAATCTTTGTACTCTGTTCTACTCAGTAAACTGATTGTCTTGAAGATAGGCAATTTCTTCAAGTGCTCCATGATTCATATATATCAGTTCAACAACCTCTGTAAAATGGTGCGAACATATACAATATATAGTGTTCTATTTTTTCACTTAAACAAAAATTAGGTTACAAAAATAATCATAACCCTAAGATCTACGGTGCAAAATAACCTAGATCAACTAATACAAATAAGATAATCATTGCATTTAATGAATATCTTTTACAATAAATGCTCCTTGATCTTGGTAAACCATTTTACGATCTGTTATAATCATTTGCATAGAATAATGTGCCTTTTCTGATTACTATGTCATTTTCTGTGATCATCGATAAACACTGTATAATCTGCTCGGTGTATACTGCGATGCTCAGTGTTTACTGACCATCGGTGTCAGTGTCGTTGGTGCTCGATTAACTGTGTGATGCTCAATGTAAGGCTTTACCAACTGCTTTGTCTTACTTCTAGTTACCGACTGTCTCAATATAAGTAACCGACCGACCTATTTATTGTCCTTTGATACTAATGACAACCTTAAATGCTCAATAGAGATTAACACACCACTGTTCTAGTAAACTCATACTTGTCCTGGGATTTCATCATGTATGTGTATGCAAGCAATTTCAATATTTGCATAGTCCTGGCTTAGAAGAACAAGGAAGGAACATGCAAACACCCTATTATTTTCTACTCAAAGATGCTTAAGGACTATGAAATCAAATATAACTTTTTGGAGAAGCAATCATTTGCCTTTGTCAAAAGGCTAAATAAATTTAGACACTTCATAACGTCCAACAAAATAACAGTCTTTGTGGCCCACTCCAGCATCTATGAATACATTATGGAGGGGGAGATCACTGAGAAAAGAGCCAACTGGATCACAAAAATCATGGAATATGACATTGATGTCAAACCTACCAAGGTGATCCACGACAAAGTCTTGTGTGAATATATTGTCCAGGAAGTAGACGCATTAAATGCGGAAATACAGGAAATAGTCATGGTGCAAAAGGCTCCTTTTGAGTCTTCTTGGATTGTGTAAAGGACAGAGTTCATGTAAACCAGTAAGTACCCCCCCATCTCCCCTATTACAAGCGAAGATATTACAGATTAAAAAATGTTGGCTTCTGGTTGATTGACGGTGTTTTATTCAAGAGAAATTTTGATGGTGTCCTCCTCCACTGTGTTGGGAAGCTCGATGCCATGAGGACTCTAAGTGAATTCCACAGTGACTCCATAGGGGGTCACTTTTTAGCTCATATTACTTTAATGAAGATTACCTACGTAGCATATTTTTGGTCATATATGTTCAACGACATGCATACTTTGGTCTGCAGGTGTCATGAATGCTAGTTTTATACTAGCAAGAGGAAAAGATCAGACATTCCTTTGTGCCCCATCTTAGTTGATGAGCCCTTTGGTCATGGGGTATGGATTTCACAAGCACGATCAATCATGCATCTAGTGATAGACACAAATGAATCCTCATAGCCATGAACTATTTCATCAAATAGACAGAGGCGTCTACATTAAAGAATGCAAGAGAGGGAGAGATCCTGAACTTCCTCAAAGATATAGTCACCCATTTTGGTCCTCCAAAGATAATCATTTCAGGCAATGTCAAGCCTTTCCTGGGGTGGAAACTATTTAAATTAGGCCTCTACAATGGTATTTTTCTGAAGACATCCTCCAATTATTATCCACAAGGTAATGGCCTCGCGGAGTCAAGAAACAAAAACTTGATCCTCTTGATAAAAAGGATAGGAGCCAAGCACAAGTGTGAGTGGCATAAACACCCTCAGAACACTTTATGGGTTGACCACATTTCTCCAAAGAAGATCCTCAAAGCCTCGCCTTATGAGCTAGTCTATGGAAAGGATGTCATGTGCCTCATCTCTATGAAGCTCCCAGAATTAAAATTACTCAAGGTCGTGAAAATCAAATAAAATTATCTTGTGGAGATCAGGATAGCTAAGTTGATGGAGCTACTAGAGAAGTAGGAGAAAGCTCTCACTGCAATGAATGTAAGACAAAATGTAGCACTAAAGAAATAGTTTGACAAAAGGAGCTCTAACCCTGTATTTGAACAAGGTAATCTAGTGTTGAAATAAAATGAGCGTGGAGCTAAGCCTAGCATGAACACAAAGTTTGATAGCCATTGGGAAGGCCCTTTCCACATCACGGGGTATAAGCAATTCAACTCTTCCGAGCTCAAGGAAATGGATGGTGAGTCTCTTTGGATCCCAATCAATGGGATCCACCTTAAATGATTCAATTGATGTTGCAGTGCATCTTGTATTTTAATGTAAATAAGTATGTTTCCCTTATGTTGGTTTAAAAGCTCCAGGCTTTTTGCAATGTGGGGCTTTTTGGTTTGTGTTCCTAGTTTTTCGTCGATAAAGGTAAATATTTTGCAAAGAGGTTTTAGGACCTCCACTTTTGACAAGTGTCAACTTCCAGTTTCTTGCAGAGTTGCCTTTTCAAGGGCCAAGTGTCAAGATTTTAGATCGTTGGAAAGAAGCTTTTGTAGTGACCTATGGTATTAAATACAAATCTTTATGGTTCAATGTGTGAGTTCTGAGAAGTCTCATTTTCATGAGTATGGTGGCACAAAAGAGGCATGTGTATTTTTTGAGGCACAATTGGCAGTATTTCAAGGCTACGTGAACCAAATTCCATGAGTGGAGGTTAAGGCATTAAGTGCTAATTAGGGTTACAATGCATAACAAAAAGACCAACAATGTCTCTCAAGATATTAATGCCTAGCTTTACATCCTTATTTATTCCAAGGCTTCTTCCCTAAGAAATTCTTAAGCTTTTTCACATTTTCTTGACCATTGAGCATTTTGAGCAAAAGCATTTGAGCGATAATTTTCTAAGCTTTGAGTAAGTATTGTTGTAGAAAGAAGCTATAGAGAGAATAGGGTTTTAGGCAAAGGAATTCATGAAGCAATAAATAGTGACTAATATGGCAACTGTAAGAACCTTTGCTGGGGCTGGAACTTCATACCCAAGAGCTTTTCATGGCTTCATGGACATCTGTGGTGATAATTCTTACACAAACCTTGTCATGTCTCCCAAGTTAGCCTATGAAAAAACCAAGTTGAAGGAGAAAGGCATAAAAAAGCACTTGATTGTACTAATTGATTTGTCGGAGGAGGTTTGCGGCCCCGAACTATGCAAGACGCCCAATGCTCTAAGGGAGGCTACTTGTCAAAGAATGTTGGAACATAGAAAAAGGACATAACCTATACAACATCCTACCAAGATTGGGAGTGCAGTCCTCCCCAGTTCATGGTGCCCAAAGTACCACATTATTTAGAGCTCACTCAATACTACACCACATTTTTCAACAGGAAGAACAACACTATCCAAGGCACATATCTTAGGCTCATCAGAATCCATGTGGCCATCCAGGACATGCTATGCATTCCCCCACCATGGCCTAATATGGAATAATTCAGCAGAGAAGGCACAGATAATTACTAGGCCGCCAAGCGGGACCGTGTGCCCTTCTACAATTATTTATTCAATAAGAATAAGAGAAACACCATCCCACCCAAGTTTCCCTTGGGACTTAAGGGGATGGTTCATGACAACATGAAATATGTCTACTTGATGCTCGTCTTCATTTATAGCTTCAAGCATGACTATAATATGAAACCCTTTCAAATGGGTATGTTTTTTAAGATCTAGAAGTAGGAGACATTCATTTTTTATTTCGCAAAAGACTTGGCCCTACGAATCAAAACCCACCTTATCCTCTTCAAGAAGGATTTAGTCTTCCACCACATTTCCTATTTAGCACACATTCTCTTGCACCAAGTTGTCCAGTTCTTTCAATTTTTTAAGAGTCTAACTACACACGATGTTGAAGGTAGGAGATTACCTATTTCTATGTGGACCCCTTGTTCTCTTCCACACATGATTTTTATGAATTCTCGCAAGCGTTCCTAACCCCCATTTCTTGTGATTTCCAAGACTAGAATCCAGCGGCTCCCCCAGGATTCATAGATGATCAAATGGATTGGATAAGCCCTTTCATTTCCAGGTGCGAGGGGTTCTTCAAAGCCAACTTCACAATAGTTTGAGTGCATGGATTAATGGAAGAACTCTTCTGCCTACCGCTTTGCATTGCAAATAGCACTCTAGCCCTAGAGATTCTAAGGAAGGCCTCTATAATCGAAGAAAGGATCAACTCTAGAAAGAAAGACACTGCCATTATTCATAGAAAGAAAACCCTGGGGCCAATCACACTAGAGAATAAGGTTGAGGTTGAGGGAGAACTCACGTCTAAATTGTTGCAGATAGGCCTTCCTCTTATTGACAAAAAATGGATATTTGGCCCAGATGGTTGCCTTTCAAAACAAAGGAACTCCATCAGGCATGTGACCCAAGATTACTAGGAAACACATATAAGCCCAAGGGTTGAGGACCTAGCTTTATTCACTGATATGGAAGAAGTACTAGAAGAAGAGTGGTCACCATGGCATGCTTTCTATGAGCCTTCCACTGAAGTAGACCCTTCTAAGGGAATTCCCCAAATACTCAAAGGGAATATGGAAGAGGAAGATTGGTCCAAAAATAAGCAACTGGCATTTTGGATGTATCACTAGGAGATCCAAGAAATGTGAGTAGGCCTTGGTAACGCAACATGTGATGGGAAATTTAATGAGCTATTAGATAAAGCTCACAAGGATGATGAGGTGTTTTCGCCTGTGCATCCCCCATCTCCATTTGGTGAAAATGAAGTAAAAATAACTATGACAACAATTCCACTCGAAGAAAGAGTCATTCTTCCTACTTTATGTCCCGTCCAAGTAGCAACAAGTTCTAGCACTTTAAAGGGGTAAACATCCAATACAAAGAAGAAAGTGGAATCTTCCTCTAGCTCATTGCAACAAAAGGATGTTGCCACTCCTCATCCCCCACCATCCAAAAGGAAGAATATAGGCTCTAGCCTAGGGAATGCATTGACAGTGGTTCAAGTAAGTTTCATTCCACCTCTCCTTAACTCTCAGTCATTAGTTTCCACCATTGTTTCTACAATCGCTTCCACTCCATCCACCATTCCATCTCAAATTATGCCACCAATACCCCCTGCCACTACTATTGTTCCTAGCACCCTTTTGAGTGTGGTTGCAATTTCCACTTCCATCATGGCATCAGTTGCAGTTCCTTTCAAAGCAGTCACCTCAAAACCAAATCCATTCACCCCACCCAAGGTTACTCGAGCATTAACTTTTGATACCTCTCTGGTGGTGATTTCAAGTTCTTCCCTTACGCTCATCCGATTAAGTGTAGTCATCTCTTCTATTCCCCCCCTATAAACTACCTAAATTTTCCCCCCATTCTCTCCAACTACAATATCCTTACCCCTACAAATATTAGCATTGATAACAATATTGTATGCACAACCGCCTGGAGCACCATTCACCGACCAATACTACCCTTCCTATGGGGATTGGCATGAGAAAATTGAGATACGGAGGTTGGCAAGAGCTCAATGAGAATAGAAGAAGAAAGGGAAAGATGCACTAAAGCTCATCACACCCAGGGTGTTGTCTTTCTTTAATGATTAGCATCAGTAGTTGTTGTTCGCAAACATACTATAATACCCCAAAATTGGCACTTATCAATTTCAATCAATTTTGGCGCATACCTCAGATTTCTGCATCATCGAAGTCCTACTTTGCTAGGTAATTTTCTCTCTCCTACCTGACTTTATTTTGACTTGATGTCAATTGCAAAAACCCTAATTTGCATTAATCTCACACTATAATTAATTCCTAAGTCTTTGACTTTATTAGCTAAATAATCCTTATGATAAATTAATTTAATTCTAAAGTCCTAAGTGCTTTAAATTAAATTAAAATTTACCCCCTTTAGCTAATACCCATAAAAGGAATTAATAAATTGTTTGATTATTTGAATGGACACTCTTATTTGAATTAATAATTCAAAATAATCGAAAGGTCACCCATATGTGGCAATAAACATTCTTTTAATTAAGTAATTCATGCTTTTTTGTCTCAATTGGGAATGAAGGGTCAACCGTTTCGAATCAAGAAACTCTTCATTCCTCTTCTGGGTTTGTCTATTTATTGAACCTTCTCCTTCATTCGAAAAGGGAGCAATTTGAAAGCACATAGACTATAGCGAAATTCTGTCTCAACTATTTACATATTTTCAAAGCTTATTGCATTAATTAGTTTTCTCTCATTTAGTGTTGATTGCATCCTTAGATTAATTTTCTTACTTGCTATTAGTTAATTATCATCTTTCTTTCAAGCTTTCTTAGACTAGAATCTGCATTTCATATTTACTTTCAAGTTATTAGATTAAAATCTGCATTTCATTATAGATTACAAACTGCATTTTCATCTTAGATTAATTGTACTTTGCTTATCATTCTAGTTTTCAAATCCTTCATATTAACTCGGTCTTATGGTTGTTGGCTCTCCAATCTAAGAGTAATTAAACACCCCGATTAATTAGAAGCCAATAGGTAGCTTCACCATGAATTTTGAATTGAGTAATCAATACTCATTTTCGTAATTTGATTGTGTGAGTAATGACTATGTTGTGTGTGTAGTTGGATTAGAGGTCCACATTCAACCACATACATTTTGGCGCCCATCGTGAGGCAAAAAAGATCAATTTATGGCCTCATTCTTGATTTTTCTGACAAAAAATTTGAGCTCTGTCATGTGTCCATACTTTCCTATGTGCGAATTCTCGCGCGAGAATCCAGAGCATACCGCACGAAGTTTCGCTCTCAGTAGCACTCTCGCGCGAAATTTCACTATCTTTGCGCAGTACCCTGTGTTTTCTCGCATGTTGTGGAGTACTTCCTCATGTGAGATTTGACACCAGTTTTTAAAAATTTTCCAGTCTCTGTGTTTTCTGTTCCAGATTTCTAAGAGTTTTTGTTTACTGTTAATTTCCATTTCTCTGTTCTTTCCACAACATAACAGTTTTCTGCAGGATGTTTGTCGAAGAACATAAAACATGCTAATGGTTTGATTGCAAGACGATAGTCAAAGATCTCATAAAAATGTTACGTTTGTTTTCTTGCTTTCATTGACATAGTCTAATTAGGACCTTGTTAAAATTTCTTGAGAATTTTAATAGGGGCTAGGGAATTTAGCTCTTCATTACATGGAGGTTATGACCATGAATGAATCTGAAAACCCAATGATCCTACTAATATGATAGATTCTTGGGGAAGCGGGGAAAGGTAGTGAATCTTTAACACTTCTACTTGCCAGGGGATTATGCTCTTCTCTCTTTGAGAGACCCAAAAACCCAAAAGCTTGTAGATTTGGTGGAGTGAAACTAACTCGGTGATGAATCTGCTTGATGTGTTTGGGTGAAGTGATGAGGTAGAGAAGTATGCTCTTCTCTCTCTGAGAGAAATAGAAAATCAAACCTTCGAATCTAAGCCAAGTTGTGTCACCTTTAGAGGGCCTGTCGTAAGTTGAACCTTCGGGAATGACCCAAGTGAGTACGCACCTTTCGTCGGTGATTCCACCTCACTTTAATAAAGAACACTTTGTTGAGTCTAAAGACTCCAAAGCCATATTAGCTTCCTTCTCATGATTTCGACTATCATCTTGAGAAGGCCTTGTTTGTTGTACTAAGCGGCGCCGCTCCTAGCCCTGCTTGTGAGGGTGTACGACTTTCAAGTGTTGGTGTGGCTGTGAGGCCTCAACCCTATATCGGGGGCACCAGAGGTTAGCATGAATGGAAGCCTATTAAAAACTTTCCTTAGCTAGTGGCCTACCCGGTTCACCTCCGAAAGGAGGCATAATCTTTGCGCAGGGAGGGGGAAGAATCTCTCCCATAGATTCCCACCATAGGCATACACCTGGATGCTTAAAGGTGGTATATGACACTAGCCCCTGCCACAAGGGTACCCTTTGAATGTGTACTATTGAGTCCTTGGAAACACCAAAAACATGAGCACCCTCTAGGGGGTGACACAGCTGTGCGAGGTGCACGTATGCACATAAGCAGTGGGGCAAAGGTTTTGTCTTCTCACCATTTTTTTTGGTAGGGATAGTTATGTGTTTGTTATCGAATCTTAAACAGTCCAATCATGATCAAAAAAAGACTCCCTTGATACTATCAAGTTGCTTTTCCCTTGATAGGTCTGTTAACGACTACTTCTTGTATCACAACTGCTTGATTTAAACTTGTGTGTCTTTAAACGAATGCTTGAAACCTCAAAACGAGATTGTTGACTAAACTATTCTTCAAACCTGTCAAGAAAGTGGATTTTCTGTCAGAGATCAATTCAAGTTGTATCTCATAATTCAACTTTTACCTTAAAAAATGTGTCGAACTGTCAGACTTAGGATCTTTCCCGTGTGAAGTTTCACTTTTCAAAGCACTTTCTCGCGCGAGACTTTGTTCTTTCGCACGAAGTTTGGTGTTTTCTCTCATGACCTGGTACTTTTTCGTGCCAACCTATATCCAAATTTCAAAAATAAAGACTAAATTCCCATTGACTGGCAAACTTTTTCCTGATCTACTTTTTGTTTGAGGTCTATTTTTCTATTTTCCTGTTGTTCACTGTCAGAAACTGGTTGTCCCGAGTTGGGAATCGATCAATCTTTGCTTTGACTCATGTTGTCTCTTGTTGGTTTACCTTACCTCTTTATGCCTTTTGTACCTCGTGTTGCGATAGTCTTATCTCAGCGATTCTAGCCACCTCTTTTGATGATTCGTACCAGGTCCATCTCGCATCTTGGTTGTTCTAGCCATTTATCTCCTTTCTGTTATCTTAGAGACAGAGTCTAGCATTATCCCGAGTCTTCTCTCATCACATCTTCGTCTACGATTGTCACGACTAGAAGTGGCAAAACTTATCCCATTCAGAATACTGGTCAAGGTAGAAGCAAACCTCCTAATCAAGAAATAGATCATCCCGAATCTGTCACGAAATCTAAACTTTGTGAGAGATCCTCAAGTTCCTCATTGAGTAGTTCGAAAGATAGTCTGTCTCAACCATCACCTTCGATGTTCCAGGAGTGTTTTAATCTGTTGTTTGAATCGCAACCTGGTTTCTCATTTCAAGAGCAAGACAACTCATTCTTCCAAGACAACTCATTGTTTCATAACTTTGGAAGACCACTCCCTCGGACTGCTCCTATTATTGAATCTATTGATACTGATCACGATATCTTCCCACTTGAATTTGTTAAATCTTTTGACCCTGTTCATTCATCAAAAGTTACCTTAGTTGCACCCCATCGACATCATTCATATCACTTTACTGAGGCTTCAATCGTTGCACAGTCCTACATTAACAAGATGGGAGATTAGTTTGATTTCCAATCGGGCAAGTACAGTCAAACTTATGACCAATCTCAAAACAATCAGTATCATGGTCAATCCTCTAATGACCCACGTCATGCTCAACCTCGGAATGAGCAGCCTCATGGTCAATCTCAACATGACCAAAATCAGTCCCACAATGATGATCAATCTCGAAGCAAACCTCAAGGCGATCAACAACCCGCATATTTCTATCGCACTCCTCCATTCGATCAAAACCAAGATGATCAACAACAAGATCAGATTCTGAGCATTTATGAGATCCTTGCGAATGAAAATGATGTGATAACTCAACATGATATAGATGCTGCCAAAGCTAATAAGAGTCTTATTAAAATGATGGAGATCCTTCTCCTAGAGAAGGAAAAATACTTCCTTGAGTTAGCTAAACAAGGGGCCAAGTTACCCCCAGACTATCAAGTTGAAACACTCGTGGCCAAGGAAGAAGAAATTGAGACTGCAAAGTTGCAAAAAATGGTCCAAGACATGCAAGATTAGATTAGTCAACTTGTGAAGAATAAGGACAAACCTGCTCAACAATTCACAATGGAAAGCATTTGTCCTTTCCCCTTTGATAGAAGTCTTCATATGCCACCTTTTCCCAGAGGTGTAGAGCTCCCTACATATGACAAATACTTGGGTGCAACCAATCCCCAAGATCACTTGAGGGAGTTTGGTGCATTATCTATGGAATTCATACACAATCAAACCAATCTTATGTGCTTATTTCCTCGTAGCTTCGGTGGACCAGCCATGGAATGGTTTTCTCGATTGCCTACTGGCATTAAGACTTTTGACGAAATGGCTAATTTGTTTCTCCAACATTACTCACATAATATTCAGCATCCGGTCAACATCCGAGATCTTTGCAATTTAAAACAGCAACAAGGAGAATTTTTCCTAACATTCCTCCAAAGGTGGAGACAATTATGTACAAGGTGTCCTCACAAGCTACCAAAGTCTGAGAGACTCGACATTTTCTTGGACAATCTTGTCCTAGACTTTGGATACCAAGTGCAATTACAAGGTCCTCTAACCTTTGATAGCATGATTAAACAAGCAGTGCGAATAGAGGCCTTTATGATCAAGAAAGGTGAATTGACTTTCAGTAAAGACAACAAACAGGGATCTTCAAACTCAAATAAGGATACAGGGAAGTTGGTTAACAAGAATAGAGACGTTGTGAATGATGGAGTGGTCGACAACATGACCCCGAAACTTGCTAAGTCTATTTTTAATCTCTCTTCCACCATACAAGTGGTTAAAGCGGCTAAAAAGCCTGTGGTGGAAAATCAGCAACCTTCGAGGTTTTCTAGAAGCAAACCTTGGGCATCACGACCCAAGCATGAATTCACTTCCTTGGGAGAACCACTTGATGTGGTTTATAAAACTCTTGTGCAGAATCAAATTCTTACTCCTTTGGAAAAGTGTCTCTATGACCCACAACCATGACCTCATTGGTGGAATGACAACGACTATTGTGACTATCACCAGAATAAGGGTCATAAGACTTCTACTTGTCTTCAACTGAAACATAAGGTCCAAGATTTGATTGATAGTGGTGACATTGTTATTGATGGCCATAACAAGAATTCAGACCATCAAGCACTTAAGGATCCCTTCCCTCCTCATGAGAAGGGTGAGTCTTCAAACGCCAAGAATACCAATGCTAAACTAAATTACACATACACTAACGATAACAATGTTATTAGTATGATCAAACCTATTAAGATAGAGTACTGTGACGTGATTACTATTAAGGGGAGTGGCGATGCTCCCAAATCTAAGACTCCTTTCATCTTGCGTAGTTCTGCATCTCATTTGTCTGAATATGAACAACCTCAAGACTATGCTAATGTGGTCACTCGATCACGTGGAAGAGTTGTTTTGAAAGGTCTCGATCCTCCAAAACAAATTGTGGATAAGGCTGCTCTAAAACAAACTGCAGATAAGACTGTTGTTGGCCCTGCCAACAAGAACACAAAATATGTTCCTATAGCTAGCTCGGACAGTTATAGCATCTTAGATCAACTCCAGCAAACCAATGCTCAAATTACCATTTTTGAGTTGTTAAAGATCTCGCCTGCTCACAGGCAGATTTTGGATAAAGCCCTCATTGAGGCAAACATTCCCAAGGATCTCGATCTCAACCGGTTCCAATCTATGGTGGGTCATTTGACCTCGTCTCACTATCTATCCTTTTCTGAAGAAAGATGATCACTCTTTGAGTCATCTGCATAATGCTCCCTTGCATATAGAGGTCATGATAGGTCCTAAGCGCGTCTGCCGAGTGCACGTAGACAATGGTGTTGGTCTTAATAGTTGTTCTGCTAAGCTGCTTACTCAGCTAGGTTATGATGAGAATTGTATAGACTCCCACAAAAAGATTACCATCAAATCTTATGATGAGGAAGAACGCAAGTCCCAAGGCTTAGTTGTGCTACCTATCCACATATGACCTGTTGAGAGAGATGTTACTTTTCAAGTTCTTGACATTCCTCTTGCTTACAACATCTTGTTGGGTAGGCCATGGATTCATGAGATGCAAGCTATTCCATCCACGTACCATCAATGCATTAAGTTTCCATTTCATGGGGCGGAAGTCACTGTGCTTGCTAATACTAATTACTCTTGCAACACTCTTGCGCAATCTGCAAATAGCTTTGTTTCGGCTAATAGAGAGTCCACTGAGTTTTATGATGCTAAGCTTAAGGAAATGGAACAAACTCTAAGACTTCAGGATACAGGCATGGGAGAATACTGAATTGAACCTGTGCTATCACTTGCTGCTCTACCTCTATCCCCACACTCTTATGGGAGACCTTTTGAGGGTAACAAAACTTATGATGACCCTCCTCAAACAATCTACAATGGCGCCTTTGTACGGGCCTCTACACCTTTAGAAGATGAGGATGAAGAGAGGGCTATCACAACCTAGATCTATAAAGGAAAAGAGATAGCTGAAACAACTATTCCACCTCCAGACTTAGAACAAGAGCCATACAGTGAAGCCTTCAAGATCATGAAGCGCTTCGGCTATAAGGGGAGTGGTCCTATAGGAAAGAATGATAATGGTTTGTTGGAACCTATTGAAGCTACAAGTTGTAGCACAAAGGATACTACTGGCTTAGGCTTTAAAAAGATCCCCTTTCATTTAGGGATAAACAAGTTTGTGCCAAAACCTGAACCTAAACCTGAGTCAGAATTTGAAGATACTACTCCAAAGGTAAATCTAGAGGCTAGCTCTAATGAAGACACATTTCCATATGCTATTCCTCTAGAACTTGCTACACTCTTTGCAGAACTTGATGAGCCTATCATACCTGTCCATATGATAGAGACTGATACTGATAAAACCTCTTCAGTGCATCAATTCACATATGAGCAATGGAAAGCAACACTAAATGATGATCCCAAGTTTCCAGGTGAACAATACAGATCGCTGCATTTCCAAAAGTGGTATGAACAAGAAAAACTCCAGCAAACCATTAATGCCATAAGGAATGAAGATGAGTCGGGCGATACAGCTAGTACTAATGAAATTCCCACATCAAGTACTGACTCACATGAATATGAGTTCGACTCTTTGTCTAATGCTACTTATGATAAAGATATAGACACAGTGCATACCTATGAAAGACTTCTCAAAGTAGGTGAAGGGTCTAGCGTTAGGCCGCATGAATTAGACGCCACCGGTGTTAACTTGTCCTCTACTTCTGACGTAAGGTCTTATAGGGATTCGAACACTCCTTTGGACGAGATCACTCTAGGTCTTGACTTGCTTGTCCACGCTTTTTATGGTTATACCCTGAATGCAATTGAACCAATCACTACTACTCTTTCACTCTGCCATCCTGATATTATAAACTGGAACTCCCCTTCCTCATCCAATGAAGTCCTAACATTCCAGAATGATTATGATCTAGCCTGTTACCTCCATGCTATTGAACCTATGATTTCCTCCACCAGTGAAAGCAGTGTCAGCATGACAGAGGCGGATATCAAGCATCTTAGTCAAAAAATTAAAAGAAGAAAAAATATATTCTCTGATGGTGAAAACCACTTTATGGCAATATCAGAGCCAAAAATAGTAAAAATAAAAGACGTATCCAAGGGTGACAACCTCTTTGAGGTGCCCAAGGACGAGATACTTGATACACTTCCGAGCCACTTTCAAGAGAGGTCATCTGTATTGATTGAGCCGACACAACCAGTAAATTTGGGTACAGAGGCTGCTCCACAAATTATTCATCTAGCAAAATCATTGTCTGCAAAAGAAAAAGAAGAGTTCACTAACTTCTTTCAAAGCAAGAAAATAAACTTTGCATGGACTTACTCATACATACCTGGATTAGACCCCAATCTAATCATGCACCATTTGTCCATTGCACTAGGTATTAAACCTGTTTAACAGAAGCTGAGAAAGATGCATCCACACGTAGCACTTTTGGTCAAAGCAGAGCTAGAAAAGCTTCTCAAAGCTGGTTTCATAAGAACTATTGATTATGCAGAGTGGATTTCAAATATTGTTCCAGTCACCAAACATGATAAATCCATTCGTGTGTGCACAGACTTCAGGGATCTAAATAAAGCATGTCCAAAAGATGACTTCCCATTGCCTAATATTGACATGATAGTGGACATGACAGCAAGATATGAGATGTATTCCTTGATGGATGGCTTTTCTGGCTATAATCAAATAAAAATTGCGCCAGAAGATCAAGAAAAGACTGCTTTCACATGTGCCTGGGGCACCTTTTGCTGGAACATCATGCCTTTTAGGCTTAAGAATACTGGAGCAACATATCAGAGAGCTGTCACTACCATTTTCCATGATATGATGCATAAAATGATGGAGGATTATGTGGACGATACTTTAGCCAAAAGCATGCAGCGAAGAACTCATCTTACAGATTTGGGTCCCATACTTGACCGCGTGGAACAATTTAGTCTCAAACTTAATCCAAAAAAGTGTGCTTTCGGCGTCACTTCTGGGAAACTCTTGGGTTACATCATTTCAACTAAAGGCATAGAAGTTGATCCAGAAAAAGTTCAAGCTATTATGGACATGCCTCCACCTAAAAATATAAGTCAGATGAGAGGACTTTAGGGAAGGCTACAATCTATTCGGCGTTTCATTTCACAGTTGGCCGACAAGTCACAACCGTTCACTAAAACCTTGCATAAGGGTGTGACTTATGAGTGGAATGAAGAATGTAACAGGGGACACACTCGGATTAAGAAGTATCTTGCTAATCCACCTATATTGGTGCCTCCTATTCATGGGAAGCCGCTTATATTGTACATCTCGGCCACGAACACATCTTTGGGTGCTCTCCTAGCTCAAGAAGATCAGAACAACAAAGAGAGAGCTATATATTATATTAGCAGAACATTGGTCTCGTATGAAATGAACTATTTTGTCATTGAGAAAGCTTGTCTAGCAGTAGTGTTTGCTTCCCAAAAGTTGCGACATTATATGCTCGCTCATACTACAAGGCTTATTACAAAAATTGATCCACTAAAGTATTTATTGAGCAAAGCTGCCCTCATGGGTAGATTAGCAAAATGGGTAATGATACTTAGTGAATTTGACATTGAGTATGTGGAAAGAAAAGCTATTAAAGGATAGGCAATTGTTGATCAGTTGGCGGAAGCTCCTCTAAAAGATCACCAGCCTTTGAGTATTGAATTCCCAGATGAATCCATCATGCTTCTCACACACCAATCTTGGAGCATGTTCTTTAATGGATCATTCACTCAGCAAGGATCCGGTGCAGGCATTCTGTTTATAACACCTCAAAGATACTCATTACCAAAAGCTTACAAAATGTTGTTTCCCTACACAAACAACATCGTTGAATATGAAGCTCTCATCAATGGTATGAAGATAGCCATTGAATGGCGTGTGGATGAGCTCAAGGTCTTTGGAGACTTTCAGTTAATCATCAACCAAGTCAATGATGTTTACCAAACAAAAGATGACAAGCTAGTACCTTACAAAAGAATGGTGGATGATCTAAAATAGTATTTTGCGCACATTTCTTTCCAGCAAATTCCAAGGGCAGACAATAAAGCAGTTGATGCTATGGCCACTCTTGCTTCAATGTTACAAATGCCAAAAAATGACTTCAGACACGAATTCCTAGTGGAGGCATTACACTACCCTGCCTATGACAATCCTGAATCTAGGATGATTTGTTTAGTCATTGGACATGATTCATCCCGCTACCACCATATTTATTCCTACCTTCGTGACCAGATCATTCCCGACACCTATGCCCGAAATGAAAAGCGTCACCTAATTCGTAATGCTTCACGGTATGTCATCATAGAAAACAACTTGTATAGACGGGGTCTAGATGGTACCCTCCTTAGGTGTTTAGAACCCGATGAATCCAAACGTGCGCTAGCTGAAGTACACGAAGGTATCTATGGGTCTCATTCGAGTGGTCTGACATTAGCCCGGAAACTTATTAGAGTTGGTTACTACTGGCCAAATATGGAGAAAGAAGTTGTTCAATATGCCAAGACTTGTAAACAATGCCAATTTCACAGGAATTTGATCCATGCTCCTGCTAAAGAGCTTATTCCTTTCATCAGTTTCTAGCCATTTCAACAATGGACCTTGGACTTGGTGGGTCAGATACATCCTTCTTCTTCAAGAGGACATAAGTTTATCATCACAGCTACTGACTATTTTACTAAGTGGGTTGAGGCAGTGCCTCTAGCTGTAGCAGATGGTAAGTCTGTGGCAATGTTTATACTGAACTATATCATTTGTAGATATGGTGTACCCTCATCCATTATCACTGACAATGGGGGACAATTCAAGAACAAGGACCTGAGAGAGTTATGCACCAAATTTAGGATTATTCAGCATTGGTCGTCTATCTATTATCCCCAGGGTAATGGGCAAGCAAAAGCTTCTAATAAGATGATTCTCAAAATCTTGCACAAAACAGTTCATAAATCTAGTAGAGATTGGCATCTCCAGATTAATCTGGCATTATGGGCCTACAAGACAAGTATCCGAACACCAACAGGGGCCACACCCTTTGCCTTGGTTTATGGATTAGATGTAGTACTACCTATTGAGGTTGAGATTCCAACATTGTGAATCTCTCTGAGGGGCCTCATCACTGACGAAGAAAATAGAATATCCTGGCTTCAAGAGCTTGAGTTACTGGATGAACATCGAAAGGTGGCATTCGATCATCTTCGAGCATACCAAAAGAGGATGTCCAAAGCCTACAATAAGAAAGTCAGAAAAGAGAATTCCAATTGGGTGATCTCGTCCTGAGAGAGAACCCCAAGAATCAGCAGCAGCGAGTCCAAAAAGGCAAATTTGAACCAAACTGGCTTGGTCCGTATGTTATTACTGCAGCATTTGGGTCTGGAGCTTACCGGCTCTCCACCACTGAAGGAGAATAGCTAAAGGAGCCTTTCAATGCTCTTCACTTGAAGAAATTTTACAGCTGAGGCATTCTCTGTGTGCTCGTGTACATATTTATTGGTCCTGAAAAATCCAAAAAAATGATATATTGGCAAAAATCCTAAAAATTGCAAAATATCCTGAAAACACTGATCATCTTAGTGAAAACCTGGTAAACAAGCGCTTTGATGTATCTATTATCTTGGTGAAAACTTGGTAAATAGGCGCCTTGATAATACTAAAAAAAAATAGAAATTTTGAAAAAATACAAAAAAAGTGAAAAGATCAAAAATACAAAAAAATGAGATATTCAAAAAAAAAAAGAGAAAAAGAGAAAAGTAGAAAAAATTGAAAAAGAAGAAAAATGTGTCATTGATGAAAACCTGGTAAACAGGCATCCTGGTAGCAAAAATAGAATCTCTGCCAAGATGGTGAAAACCTGGTAAACAAGCGCCTCTTGTTTCCTGAAGCTATATCTCATCCCAACGTCGCTTGGCTCTTAGTTTCTTGCTTTAATTTGTTTTCCTGCTTTGGTTTGCTAGCTCATGCTTTTGCCTTCAGTATTTCTTGAGATTTTGCTCGACTCTTCATGGATTGGAACTGGTAACGCTTGGGGGCACCTGCTTGGTCTAGGGAGCATTGTCCTATCGCTTTTGGAGACTCTCTTGTGCATCAGTCACCAGTGGTTCTCACTGTGTCTGCCTGCTGATACCTAGCTACTTATGAGATTTCTCTCCTTGAGGATCTCTCATGTATCGGTCGCCAGTGGTTCCCACTATGAATGCCTACTGATACCTAGCTTTCATTCGACCTCTCTCTTTCGGGATCTCTTCCTTACATCAGTCACCAGTGGTTCTCACTGTGTCTGCCTACTGATGTTTCACTAGTATCTCTGAGATTTCTCACCTTGAGGATCTCTCTCATATCGGTCACTAGCATTTCTCACTGCGTCTTCCTGCCGATACTTTGTTTAGTTCCCTGATATCTTCTTGAGACTTCGTCTCTCGTGATGGTCACCAGTGGTTCTCACTGTGTCTGCCTACTATCGCTATCCTGTCGAGACTTCGAACGTCATCTTTCTGATTTGACTTCAATCCGCTTGAACACAAACTTCAATTGAAACTAAAACTAAAACTGGATTTGTGGTTCTCTGAGGCATGCTGAGCTTTCCTTTCTTTGAGTGCTTATTTGTTTGCTTTGATCTTTTATGTGCTTTCTGCTTGCCGGTTTAGTTCCAATGATCCAAAGAATCTATCTAAGAGGGGTGTCCGTTTGTAAGAGCCTCCATCTCGTATTGGATGGCCATGCATACCTCGACTCCTTTTATATGGACACTTTGGTGAGGTTGGTTCTTCTCCTTGTCTGTTTTGAGTGACTTCTTTCTGCTACAAGTGAAATTGCAAACGCTCATCCTGCTAAGTGAACATAAGGGTCACTGCGAGCACCTTCGAAATGTTTATCTTTCACCTAGCAAAAGGAAGAAACTCTTGCATGTCTGGTGTGTCTATATGCAAGAAACATTCCGGTCATTCTAGCATCTATGCTCTAATGCTTATGTTAACTTGCTAAATTAAAAGGAATAGGTGTTCAGGTCATTCTGGCTTCTTGTGCCTTAATGCTTACACCTCATTCTGACAAATCTAAGACTTATGTCATATTCATATTCTCATGATTGCAATGTTAGTGAGGGTTGTATGACATATTGCGGATGTCATGTGCCTAAAAGAACTCGATGATGATAAAAATGATGAGTCCAACAACCAAGTCCTAGGGATTGCATTCATTCATTTTAAGCTTGCATCTTTCATTCTAGGCTTGCATTTGAGATAGTGTTTGGTGCTCTCTTGATTTCCTTCTATTCATCAAAGGTTCTCATTTTTTGTCCTGGATTCCTCTTGGCTGCACAAGTGTCTGATCCTTGCTCTTGATCTCTGAACATATCTTTTTTATTAGTACCTGTCATATATTGCTACAATCCTACACGAGATGATTAGTACCATATATTGCATTATCATAAATCCATATGCATACATTTCATATCTATAAACATGTGCATTCATTATATGCATACATAAACCATATCTTCCATACATTTATCTACCATCTATCATAACATTTCACATTGCATTTCATATCATAAAAAGAAAACATTTGCATCTCATACATATCTGATCCATACATCCATGTCATATAGGAAACATCTCATAAACATCAAATATCTCAAGCAATATATAGACAAGTGCAATGATATCAAATGTCGATCTCATATATATATAACGGTCAAATCAATGTCATGTACAAAATATGGTGCTACTTGAGCACAGTACCAAAAATGGCCTATAACAACAACAATGTATACATCAAGACCCACTGCCACCTAGAGGAGGTGGAGGTGGAGGAGCCTGTTGTGATGGAGCCTGTACTGGTGCCTGAGGAGGAGGCATGGGTGCCTGTGGAGGTGCCTGTGTTGGTTCCCGTGGTGGTGGTGTCTGTGGAGCTCCAACATACTCAGCAAAGGGAGGTACTTGCTCTAATAAATTTGGAAGAACCCCGACATAAGCTGCATAATAGTAAGTTGTCTGAGCAGCCTCATATCTTGTCTCTAGTCATGCTCGTGCTAGCTCTTCTCGAAGCTCTTTGATCTCCCGATCCCTCTCAGCTACTTGGGTCTCTTGTACGATGACTCAAGTATGATAGTCATCTCTCTCTCTCTGTACCAGGCTAACCCTCTCCCAGCTCTTCTTGAGAGCCTCCTGTAGCTATGATGCCTATGCTCCAATCGGGATATCTGACATATCTGTATTGTCACCTGGAGGCATCTTTTGCTCTATCCTCTGCCTTGTGGATCTTTGATGTGATCCACTACTCCCCGCACCTGTATCCAACCCCATAGCTCTAGCAGAGATATCCACCTATCCTGCCCGGGGTCTTAATGCCCTCTGCCCAGGCCTCTGTAGTGGTACCTACTACTACTGTTGAGGTCCCTGTTGTGGTCCCTAATGTGCAACCTAGTGTTGTATAGGCTATTTTATGGGCACCTGTTGTTGCTGTTGTGCGGGCTCCTCCTATGCAGGTTGTTGTTGTTGTGCTCTTTGTCCCATGCCTACAGGATCTATGTACCTCAAGAACAAATATGCCAGAAAGTGGTCACGGTATGCAGGTGTCTTCCCTGCATTGGTGACCTCCACCATATAGTCCCATTTGGCAGCTAGCACTCTCGCCTCAATGGCACACCTCCCTAGATCTAACCTCGGATGCCACCCCTTCTTCTCCTCATCGATGAAGCAGGCATAGGGGTAATACTCATGGGAGATGTCCTGTTGTCTCTCAAACTAATGTAAGACATGTGTAACAAGGAAGCACTCAATAACAGTGACACTACGCCCAATCAGTAGCCGTGAAATGAACATATGAGACAGCTCCCGACGAGCATCATCCCATGGCTCCATAGCAATCCATGGCCTCCAGACGACCACTGTCATGTCATCAATCTGTCCCCGCCACTACTCTGTCTTACCTAGTAATGGCTGACTCATGACACCTGCATACCTATATATATACGACTCCATATGCTGTTGTGTGTCATGGAAAATAGTCCTGCAAACAGGGAGATGCTCCCAGGCCTAGATCTGCAAGACAAAGACACCTGTCACAATCATCCTTGTGTTCCAATACGCAATCTCATGAAGCTCGTGGTACATATGTGCGAGCATGCACTCGCCCCATCCAAATCTAACCACTAGTCTGGCCAGCATCCTGTGTAACATGGATCCCCAACCGCACTCCAAACCGTGTTGTCCTCAATCAGGAACAAGGTAACAACTCTAAAAGCAAGCTAGAACAATAGCTAATGGGTGAGCACCGTCGTATCTGCGAATCAGATCCTCCTAGGAGATGGCCCGGCCCATCACCAAGTCATCACGAAATATGGCCCTCAATGCCAGGTACCTGCTCGTGGTTGCACCTCATACTCTACCCAAGTACTGTAGAATGGTATCTGAAGGATTCGGTAGATGTCCTCAGGAGTCACCATCATCTCCCCCATTGGCAAGTGAAAAGTGTTCCTCTCTGAATGGAAATGCTCTACAAGTGCACCCAAGAGACCGTGATTTACCCGCATGTCAGGTTTATCACGCAAGTGTCCCAGTCCTAGCCCATCAATGTGGGCACCCTCAACATCTGTAAGTTTGTGTACAAGTGTCATGATGGCGGGGTGGTGTGATCAGAACGCGACATCAGGAAGGTCAACCTGCAAAGCAAGCGACGACATTGGATCAGCATCTCAACATGGTGTTTTCTCAAAGCAATAACAACAAATACAACAATGCATCTATCCTAGACATGACTCTGTGATGCTCTACTTAGCTGATTTCATGCAAATTCGGCAAATTTTGGGAAAGATTTCACAAAAATGTGGCAGATTCCCACGCGAGGAAATTGTTCCCTCGCGCGAGACATGATCTCTTCTTGCGTGAGAACTTGAAAGTTTGCCCAACACAAGGAATCATTTCGTGCGAGACTTCAGACAAAGCCCGGGCGAGGAAACCCTAACCCATGCGAGGAAACCACTTCTTCGCGCAAGGGGCGACCTAGGCCGACGTGAGGAAAATATTTCCTTGCACGAGACTTGAAGAACTTGGTCCTAAACTATGCTAGATCTATCCTAAATTGACCTAGAAAGTAGTACAAATTAAAATACAAGGTAGATTATCGACTACTCATAGGTGGGTCATATTCCGGCGATCGGGTGTGTCGTCGGGAGCACTCGAATCGATGCATGTGCATGGGGACTCCTTCCATCTCGCTCAGAGCTCTCAAATCACAAGAAGACAAAGTGAATAATGAATTGAAAGTGACCCCTCCAGGTCTTATATAGCTTTTGACCTGATTTTCAAAAGTGCTCCATTTTGCGCAAAAATTGCTCCCTTGGCTAAATTGACCGTTCTAAATCCATTTCAGGATCGAAATCAAAATCTGACATCTCTAAATAGCTTAAAATCACGTTTTAAATTATGTGATCCTTTGGGATCGGACGCTTGTGCAATCAACCTTCTGGCGTCATTTTCCTACCAAATCCTCATCTTTTCATCATGTTCACGAGATCTTTGCTCTTTTCATCAAAGTCAACTCTAGTCAAATCTAGTCGACCATGGTCAACCATGGTCAAACTTGGTTAGCAAGACCTCTAGATCGCTCCAAATTGCTTCTGCATCTTCTCGATGCTTCCTTAATCTGCTCTGAATTCTTTTGATCTTCGATCTTATCTTTATCTGCAACCTCTTGCTATCAATCATCTTCTGACGTGTCATCTTTCGATTTCACTCCCGAGGGGGTAGGATGATTGCATCATTTAATCTTGTCGAATCAATTCTTGAATCAGTATGATCTGAATCATCAGTTCTCATTGCCAGGGGCATCTCGGTGCCTCGCATCTTGTTATCTTATCATCTATTTCTTAGGTATATGAGCAATCTAACTTGGATCCTCAAGGGCCAAGCTTCATTCTGGAGATGGTTCTTGAAATCTTTTAGGTATTGGGGCAATCTAACCCTAATTCCTAGGAGTCAACCTCTTGAAATCTCTTTTGGACCGTTATCTGGGTAATCTAACCTGGGTCTCGGAGGATTAACCTTCGTATTGGGGCAATCTAACCCTGATCCTGAGATAGTCCTAAAATCTTCATCAATTGGTATTGGGGCAATCTAACCCTGATTCTGATTCTCTTTTAGACTGTTGTCTTCGCAATCTAACTTAGACTTCGGAGAATCATGCTTCTTTCTGATCGGTGTCTTGGCAATCTAACCTAGACTCCTGAAATCTTCACTCATCTGTCATATCAGACTATTCTTTGAATCAACACGCTACTCACACATCAATTCAAAGAGGGGCAAATGTAATACCCCAAAATTGGCACTTATCAATTTCAATCAATTTTGGTACATTCCTTGAATTTCTGCATCATCGAAGTCCTACTTTGCTAGGCAATTTTCTCTCTCCTACCTGACTTTATTTTGACTTGATGTCAATTGTGAAAACCCTAATTTTCATTAATCTCACACTATAATTAATTCCTAAGTCTTCGACTTTATTAGCTAAATAATCCCTATGATAAATTAATTTAATTCTGAAGTCCTAAGTGCTTTAAATTAAATTAAAATTTACCCCCTTTAGCTAATACCCATGAAAGGAATTAATAAATTGCTTGATTATTTGAATGGACACTCTTATTTGAATTAATAATTCAAAATAATCGAAAGGTCAGCCATATGTGGCAATAAACATTCTTTTAATTAAGTAATTCATGCTTTTTTGTCTTAATTGGGAATGAAGGGTCAACTGTTTCGAATCAAGAAACCCTTCATTCCTCTTCTGGGTTTGTTTATTTATTGAACCTTCTTCATTCGAAAAGGGAGCAATTTGAAAGCACATAGACTATAGCGAAATTTTGTTTCAACTATTTACATATTTTCAAAGCTTATTGCATTAATTAGTTTTCTCTCATTTAGTGTTGATTGGATCTTTAGATTAATTTGCTTACTTGCTATTAGTTAATTATCATCTTTCTTTCAAGCTTTCTTAGACTAGAATCTGCATTTCATATTTACTTTCAAGTTATTAGATTAAAATCTGCATTTCATGCTAGATTACAAACTGCATTTTCATCTTAGATTAATTGTACTTTTCTTATCATTCTAGTTTTCAAATCCTTCATATTAACTCGGTCTTATGGTTGTTGGCTCTCCAATCTGAGAGTAATTAAACACCCCAATTAATTAGAAGGCAATAGGTCGCTTCACCATGAATTTTGAATTGAGTAATCAATACTCATTTTCGTAATTTGATTGTGTGAGTAATGACTATGTTGTGTGTGTAGTTGGATTAGAGGTCCACATTCAACCACATACACATACAACCTAAGGTGATCAAACCCCAGGGAGATATGACCATAGATGACTATTAGATTTCTGGATGGGGGATCAACCTAAGCTCCACACAGCCAAAAGATAAGGTAGAGCTCGTCAAAGAAGCACAGGGAATTGTCTCTTTGGACTACATGAAGAAGGTGAGGAAGTTAGGCAAGTAGGAGGAGGAGTTGAGAAAAATGAAAACAACAAATGATCACCTCATGGCCAGAGAGAAGTCCCAGGAGAACAACATCAAGGCATCCAGAGCCCACGTACTCCAAGAGCGAACCAACAAGGATGCACTTCTAATCCAAGTGAAAGATGCAAAATCCCAACTACAGCAGGAGCAACAAGATAGGAGTGGGTCTTTGAAGAAGCTCACTTAGAAGGATTCAGAGCTAGCACAACTATAGGATAGCATGCAAGACACCACACATCTCCAATATCAAGTTAAGATACTTACCACAGAGAAGGAACATGTCGAGAATGAACTGAGCAATGCGCAGGAACTTATTGTGCAAGAGCAGGCTAGCAACACTGTCGAATTGAAGAACATCAACAACAAACTCGCGGAGGTGAACAAGCATAGGATTGAGCTAGAGGTCACACTAAAGAAGGATCAAAATGAGCTAGCTTAGAGCTTAATGGAGGTCACTGATCAAAGCACAGAATTAGGGAACCCACAATCTCAGTTGGCCAATTTAGCACAAAAAGAAAAAGCTTTGATAGACAGGGGTTGGAGAGGTTGAAGCTGAGAACAAGCTTCTCTCATAGGATGATCCATTCCCTCTGCCTCCCACTGACATGTTTCCCATCTTCAAACATATGCTTGTTACTGAGTGGGGTAGAATAAAGATCTTCATTTTTTTAAGCAAACCTTCCTTCTGATTTTTGAGGGAGGCATATTATTTGTGTGTTGTGGTCAAGCCCATAATCAACCGATTCTTAGAGTTCACATCACCCCAGTTCTTGAATGATCAACATTTTACAAGCTAGGTATACACGGCATCATACCAAGTTCTTGTCGGTACCGATTTCACATATCGGTTCTCCACTATCTACATTCTGAATGTGATAATTAACTTCCATAAGATAGCCCTATGGACACGAGCCGCACTCTCAGGTCTGGAGACCACGATGATAAGGATGAGCGAGAGATGTATAGAGTTAGAAAAGCATGGGTTTACCTCTCCCTTATTTGCACATTTCCATTTTTGGAACCAAAAGAGATCATAGTGGCAATAGATCGTCAGCTACATAATTTTGATCTATAAATGCTCCATGTGAATCTTGATTTATCATTCTTTGAGAGCTTGTTCTACCCAGTGGTGCGTTTGCAGGTTCTCTTCAAGTTTGACTTCAACGATCTAAGCTCCATTTACTTTCAAGAGTTGATTGACCTAGACCAAGAGTACCAATGCTTGAAGATATGGAAACTACCCTCAGAGGGAGAATGGCATTTGTTGCAAGCTCAAATCAACAGCCTCTTTGGCACTGGCACATAAAGGTAGATATTTTTTAGGAAGTCAGAGATTCTAAGTTCAATCTAGTAGGCCAGATTCCCATAAAGTCGCCAAAATTTGTAAATATTGATTTTTCCATCTCTGTAAAGCATCCTTTGTGGTGTACATATGAGTAGCAACACACGCTCTGCCACTTGTCACCTCAGTGCATATTTCAGAGTGGATCACCTTCCCTTTGAGAAAGGCTCCTCGCTTGAGTTTTGTGTGTCTTTCATATCATTCATAGCATTCTTTGGCTTGTGAGCCTGGACCTTTCAAGGGTCATCCAATGTTGACCCTACGCATGTCCGTAAACAAAGGAACCAAAGAAAAGACAAGAGTCCTCATTTGAGCGCCATGTGCCCCTTTCTAGCTAGTTATAGTTCCTTTTGTTGGAAAGCTCAGTTCTTCATGTTGCCCAAAATTTCCCTCTCGTTCATTTTCGGCCATAGCCCCGTTTTCCAAGTGAAATGCTCAAGTGTCGAAAACCCAGTGTGTTTTCGACCTCCTCTCTGCAGGCTCAGGATGTTTCTACCTTTTGGTCTGAAAGTTCGGTGTGTTTTCAACCTCTCCGCTCTGAAAATTCGGTGTGTTTTCGGCATCCTTTGTGTTTTGACCCTAAGCGCACAACTCCGATTAGGCGGAACCCAGTGCCTAAGGCCATTCTGGTGTAGTCAAGATCCGACGGCTGTCGCATGATCGCATGGGATCTTCCGATCCCATGAGATCATATGACAACCGTTGATGCGACAAGCAGTAAGCGATCAAACCACAGTGCCGCCAGCAGTCGGTGACTAACACTTTACGGTTGGTCGCATGATCGCATGGGCTCTTCCGAGCCCATGCGACCATGCGACAAACCGTCAACGGTTTCGATTTTCTTAGCAAGGTGGCGGTCAGCAGGGGTTCGGTGGATAGTACCGCCAGCAGTCATCAGTTAGCATCATGCGGTTGGTCGCATGATCGCATGGGCTCTTCCGAGCCCATGCGACCATGCGACAAACCGTCAGCGGTTTCGGTGGCAGTGGTTCACGGTTCGGCAGTTAACGTCATGCGGTTGATCGAATGATCGCATGCGGTCTCTTAACTGCATGAGATCATGCGACAAGAGGTCTTGCGGGCCCAAGGTCTCTGCATTGGCGCAAGTGCGACGAAGATCAACGGTGATCGTATGATCTCATGGGATCTTTCAATCCCATGCGATCATGCGACAACCGTTCGACGGACATCTCAGTGGGTGGTGGGTCCAGTTTTTTCTAAAAAGCAAAGCAGCAGTCAGCATTGATCCAACGGCGGTCGTGTGTGCGTGGGGTATATTCTTCGGCCATGCGATCTTACGCCCGCCGTTAGATGGGAATCTGGAGGTTGCAGTGGGTCTGATGCCAGGGGTTGCCGAGGTGTTGCTGACAAAGCGGTCGGAACAAATAACAAAATGCCAAGTGGCGTCAGTGGGCCCAATTGATGGTTTTTCAACGCACCGCTAGCGGTCTGTCGCATGATCGCATAGCCCTTTTATAGGCTATGCAAACATGCGAAAAACCATTAGCCGCACCAATAGAGCTTGCGGTTTGCAGAGGGATAGAAAGAGATGAGCGGCTGGCGCAAAATCTCAAAGAATATTCTGACCCCATGAGATCTTGTGCCCACCATCCGATGGGAATCTCAGTCTGTGGATGCACGGTTGCACGGTTGAGGGATTGCGCATGGTTGCTAAGAGGAACTCGGGGTTAAGAAAAGTTCAAGCGACTTGGCGACAAGAGGAGATTTGAACCCAAGGTGGAGCCGGGGTTATTTTTGCAGTGCGATCGTAAGCCCGAGCATTTGTGGAAAGCGGCGGCGGATTTTTTAAGGGTTGTCGCATGATCGCATAAGGCCTTTCGGCTCATGCGATCATGCGACCGTTGACTTTTCAAGGCAGTGTGGTCATGGGTCCTGCCGTGTGGTCGGCTCCTGTTGGGCCACGTGGCAGGGTTTGGCAAGTATGATGTCTGGCAGGTCCCGAGCGATGCTTATGTGGTGGCAAGGCAAATTTTCAAAAAAGCTTGTCGCATGATCGCATGAAGGCCTTTCAGCTCATGCGATCATGCGACCAATGCTTTGTCAAAGCAGTGCGGCCTATTATTTTTTCATGAGCTTTCTTCTGAGGGAAATGTTTGCAAGTGCGGCAACTAAAAAATTGATGATATTTTCAAGGCGGTTGCAGTTGGATAGATATTTGCAGAGATCTTTTAGGTTGTTGTTTTGGGTCCTTTCCAATATCCGATCGGATTTTTGAGCATTCATGGCTGAGTGGGTTGTAGGGGTTGTCAGGGTAAGGTCTTTTGTGCCTGCAGGCATGATCAATTCAGGGATGGACACGCAAAGAAATATCTGATCGGCTATGATATTTACAGAGCACATTTATGATCAGAGGTGACCGATTTTAGGGATGATTATTATAATGCATATTTATGTAGCCCTAAAAGATTTTTGATTCCTGCCTGCGTGCAGAGAGTGTATATATTCTTTTTTGGAGCCTGTAGTGCTCAGAATTGACATTTTGTAAAAAGGAAAAGGCTCTTTTCTTGGAAAACTATCTGTAGCATTCCTTCCTGCTCTCTGGTTTTCCACATCTTGTAAATTCTCATTGATAATACAAGTATTGCAGAGGCAGTTTGTGACAATCCTTCATGTCCTTGTGCTTCCCTGTTTGCATTATCTCTTATTGGATTGAGGTTTATGAATGTTGTTAATGGAAATTGGGGTTCCTGGTCCCTCTCACTTTCTGTGATTTTGTGTGTTACTGTGTCTGATCTGATTTAGATGTTTTGTGGGTATACTACAGCCCCTAGTAGTCTTGTCTCATTCCTACACCTAGTTGCAGAGGAGGATGTTTGTTTGCAGGTCATAGGTTGAGTCCTCTGTTCAAGCCTTCCTATGAAATACTTATGCAAACCTATCCAGTGAGTGGTGACTTATTAGACCTGATTCCTCCATTGATCTCATCCCTCCATATTGAGATCCAAACCCTAGTTCCAGTGTATCACCTGGTAGGATAGATTTGCTTTCTATTATTTCCCTTTCCATGCACTCCTTCTATCCCTTTCCCCTCAATTTATTTTCTTGTTAAGAGCAAATTAGGGTGATTATCCAAGAGGAACCAGCCTAGAATTTGGAGGTCTCATCTCAGTTAGCAAAAGGTCCCACAACCTTGAGATGAGTCCCATGTTATACTGGATTATCAAGACTACAAGAGCTTGAGATCAGAGGCGCAAAATTCAGTGTATAACACTTCATAGAACTGTAGATGTGGCCTTCTCATGGGAAATTTAATAAAATTGGATCCCTTCCTTCCCAACTCACAATGTCGTTGTTTTGTGTGTCCCATGTTATTCCTTGACAAAATGTTGTTGCAGGTTTATCAGCTATGTGCCCCATGCCTGTCAAAGCTATAGTTGAATCACTACGCACATCTAGATGCTTGTAATTTTGGAGTCGTCTTAGTAAAGTACAATTGTTTCACATGAGTGGTTGCCATTCAGAGTTGTTTTTGTTACCCAAATGTCATTATTGTGAGCCAATTTCTCTTAGGGATTAGATTGTGTATGTCGCCTATCTCTTAGGGTCGATGTAGAAACTGACCTCTTAGTTCTTTAAAGTGTGCGGTGTTGCACCTCTTCAGTAGTCATTTTCTTTCTTTGAATTTTGGGGTCCTTCATACCCAATGCTATATAATATTCATTTTGTAATAGAAAAAGTGATTCCAATAGGGGAGAATTGTTGAATCCTTATGTCTATAGAAACAACTCCCTTTTGTTAATTTGTATGTATTTTTTGAATCATTAATACAAATCAATTGTGTACTTTTCCCTTTGATATATCTAGCGGTTCATTGTTCATTTAGAGATTTATGTGTTGTTATGAACTTTAGTATAGCATCTGTATTGCCTATTTGAAGTAGATTATGCTTTTAAAACTTTTCTATTTTGTTTGCATTATTGTTTATTCTACGCTATGTTTGTGAGTTAACCTTTGATTAGGTGTGTTTATGTTCTAAGTTTGCTTGGTTTCATAAGTTGCCTTGAGATTCCTTTTTAGGAATAGCCTATGCATTTAGTTGTTTGAAGTGCTATAAAATCTTTGGCATATCGCCTTTCGCAATTTCATCATTTTCCAAATCTTTCCCTCAAAACATAGTATGAAGAGTCAGCTTCTAAAATTGCAGACGTTTCTCAGTGAAAATCATTAGAGTCCCACATTCACTGAAGCTTCCCATAGGTTGTTGCATCTAAGAGAAATTTTAGGTGTCAACAAGTCCCATTGTTTAAATCTCAATAAACCACATAAATCCTCCATTTACCAATTTTCTTTCCAACAACCAAAGTTGAAACCCACTTTCTATTTGAGATGGGATAAATTAATCCAACATTTAACATTTTTTCAAATTCAATTTTGAAAATCTCAAAAAGCATTGGATTCATTTATTTTTAGGGTTGTTATATTGGTGAACATTCATCTCTAATGTAAATGTCATGGCTACAAGTATGAGGATGTATCCCTCTTATAACTAAATACTCCTATGTGAAAGCACACAATTCTTACAAAATGCATGGAGAGTAGTTCTTCAATTATAGGTTGGTATTCAATGTTCTATTGGATAATTATTTTACTATTCAAGATATAAATGAAGTAGTTTTCTTGAGATATAAAAATGGACTATACTTACAATCATGAATCTATAAATGATGGAAATTTGGCATGTACTAGAATTGCCAAAAGGACATCTATGTGATAGTAATCACTTACATTTTGAAAGTGATTTGAAATAATAGTATCTTCAAACTCTTCCTATATAGTGATACTTTGATCAATAGTAAGTATTGGAATTTGAACATCATGTCCTCTAGTAACTCAGAATATTTCTTCTATTGCTATAAATGATTGAGCTACATAATATAAAATAATCTCCTTAATTTTCTTATCATGATAAATCACCATATTACCTAATCTACAACTAATGTATGTGTTTGTTGTGGTCTTCCATGATCTCCCAAGTATTAACAAGTAACCCCCCAAGTTAATTTTGGGGTCTAATACCTTAAATTCTACAAGGTATTCCCATTAATTTATCATAAGCTAGTTGAGTAAGCATGATTTTAGATCAATGTGGTTGAATTGATGTAGATGGCTGATTGTTGTATTGGGATAGTAGTGGTCATAAAATATTTTGTGGCATACGTGTGGATATCAATACATGTTAGATTATTGTATGGTAGATAAGAGTAATAAGATGGTGGTTCACCATGAATCCTGTCATGGTTGGGATGGAGGTTATTAATATTGATTTGGCCATTGTTGAAAATATGGATATTGAAGCCAATTTATATACTAATTTGAAAAACCTATATATATAATGTCTAATAATTCATTGATTATATTTAAATTTAAAAATCACTAGGTGGCATACAATGTGGTGTTGATCAAAGTTAGCAAGGATATCTTTAATTCATAAAGTACATGTGCTCATCATTATCCTTCAAGTCATCCAAAAAACATAAAGGCTTTGAAGTACTAGTTCAACTAATATCATTAAGGAAGGATATCATTGTTCTATTGAAAGGATAATCTTTAGAAAAATGTTGTTCTTGGCAAGTAGAAAATAATATTATGGGATCTTTTTCAGCTTCATATTCCTTACATGCATATAAAGTATATAAGTGTTTACTCATGTAACTTAAATATGAACCTTAAAATATTCCACTAGATTGTCTAACTCATGTTTGGTGACACATGTTAATGACACAAATGGTGTTTTGCCTCCCTTCTTGGATAGACTCGTACATTCTTGGATCTAGAATAATTCCTAAAAATATCAAAAACATCTTCAAAATTTAATTAAAATACATTGCCTCATCCAATAAGGATCAAGGCTTCAATATTGTCATCATGAAGACTACTAATTGTTCCATTCAAATTTTTCTTGCACACTATAGACTAAATGAATTTCAGTCTTTAAAGGTCTTGTAATGCTTCAACATTCTTCTATATCATTTGGAAGATTTAACTTGTGCATCTTTGGCTTTACAATAATCATAATATTTATTCAATAATTTGCCTTCATTTCATCCCATAATTGAGAATTTTGTTGATCAAGCCAATAATACGTTAAATACCTTAATGTTGCAAGAACATTTTTATCAAGTTTGACCATCAAGATGATAATCATAACTACAACATAAGACATCAAATTCAAACAAAAACATGTTAGGATCTTCTATTGAAAACCCATGAAAAGGTGGAAGAGCTAAATGGGGAATATTTTTATGGAAGCTCCTTCCTCCCAAAAAGCAATGGGAAATGCAAACACTATAGGAGCATTTTTTTCCAAAGTTCATTCTTCCTCAATTTTTGCTACTATTTATGGTGCCATGCTTCTATAGTGCTACCCCAATGGATAGTAACTAATCAAAAAATATGACATGGGGTTGTATTTTATAGTTAGTGTCTCTTGGAAACTTTTCCTCCTTAAAGAATACAACACTCAAAAGACCACTCAAAACCCAAGATCTTCTAGAATATTGGGATTTCATCGTAGATCAATTGATATTTAAACCTTTCTTTATCTTTTGCAAATGGTAAGATCACATTTGTTGGATACTCTAGTTCAATTTGTTCACCTCCAAATTCTATCTATTACACATTTTAACAAATCAATTTAATTATTAGAATTTCCTCATATGTAAATCTTGGTTGTCACTTCAATATTCTTGTGATGTTTCCCCATTTAGACATACCTACATAATGACTAACAAGTTTCTTAGAATCAAATATACCCTTAGTGTCTCTAAGTTGACTCATGCATCTAAATGGCGTACTCAAACAAAAACAAAAAATCAAGGTTGCTTCTAAGAAATTCAAGTGTTTTCTAATATTTTCAACAAATCACATGTGCTAGTCTTGTCATACTTCAGTTAATCTAAGTTTTTTGACATCGTCCTCGATAGTGAATCTAAAATAATGGGACTAGACCAAGCCTTGTTTATAACTACTTTTGATTTGTGTCAATAACTCCAAGAATGTGATCATCTAAATCATATGTCAATCCAAGAATGTATACTTCTAATTGTGTCAAAACAGCTATGAGTAATTGAACAAAATGAATCCAATAACTTTTCAATGATAAAACATTAAGAAATAAAAACTCAATCTTCTACTACAAGTAAGAAAGCATACAAGTAGGTATTACCTATATTGAAAAAAAAGTTGATTATGTTTTTTTATTATTAAAGCAGCCTAGCAAGGTGATTGACTCTTACACCACCATAGCTAAAGGGATGTCCAGAATGACTATTTACAACAAGGTCAAGAAAGACCATTAACAACAAACTTGTAACACAGCTTCTAATCTGCATCAAGAATGGGTAGACAACTCACCAACCACCTAGGGAGGAAAGTGAGATTCTGCAAAGTGATTTTGTCTTCACCTACAGACAATTTTCCAAACAATACTTTCAATAGGATCACCACCACAAGGGGAAGGTGGCGGAGATCTCTTCGAGAGAGAATCAGCAAAAATAATAGTGTTGCCAATGTTGTATCTCAACAGCCAAGGTTGCAATAAACCAAGAGAAGCAATAGTCAGATAAGGGTCTACACAGCTAGAGGGGACCACATCAACAGCAAGAGGTGGGGTTAGATCCACCAGGTTAGAGGAGGATAGCTTAGTAGGAGCATCACCCTATGGGGAGTCATCATCAACCTATGAAGAATAATCAAAGGAAGATTTGGATGCATGTATAGTTAAATGATCATCATTTGCATCCCTCCACCAAGTGGTAGCACCTCTTTGACGTGCAAGAGAACAATATGTAACCAAATGACCAGTGGAGAAGCATCATTGACACTGAAAGAGGAGGTCTTCATAATCCAACAGTTGAGCCCACAACATATCCCTATTGATGAGAACCTCCTCCCTAAGGAGAGCCTATCCAAGAACGGGAGTGGAGATGTCAATATCAACCAGAATGTGAGGAAAGGTTGATTATGTTTTAAAACAATTAACCGGGCTTATATAATAAGATCTTATTATATAATAAGATCAATTATGGGCTCCATGAAACAAGATAAAACAATTAGTGTTTAATGGTGTAATGTAATAAAATGTGGCATGTGAGGCTCTCGCTAGGATGAAAGGTCAAGCTAGGAAGCTCATACCACATAAGATTTCACTCACTGGAAGGAATATGGTCTAGGAGGCTCAAGGAGGCTCAAGCACTGAATGGATGCAATTGGGTTTCCTTTGCTATAAGTTGAAATATGACTATGTAAAATAGAAATTGAAGAATGCAAGATGTAGGGAAAGAATGGGGTAAATTTGTATGCAAATAGATTGCAAACTCTAAACCTGATTTCAATACCAAATTTGGAAATCCAAAACAAAGACTAACCTATGATCCAAATTGCAATCCAGAATAGCTAGAATGGGGCAACCTAGAGGGTACAGGATGCCTAGACTCACCTAAGGCCCTAGGAGGCGCCTGAGACCTAGAGAGATCTGATGAAACTTCTGCCTCTTGTAACTCTTTATCAGATCCTCCTATAGCTTTTTTTGCAACTAAGCCACCTACACACAAAAATGGGAAAAAAGTTGAGGAAAAGGGGTTTGCCTTGGTCAAACCCCTATTTAGGAATCAACCTTGAAATCAAATTGAAATTTCATAAAAGGAAAAGTGTGGTATTAGTAGTAGAGGCTTGATAATATAGTACACCTTAAGTGTTGAATCGCTCATGAAGATGCTTGTAATTGTTGTCTTGACCTTGGATCTAGGATAGTAAGACCATGGATGCCTTCACTTATGCTTCAATCTAGAGTTTACTCCTTGTCTTCCATGCTTGGTACTTGAATGAATATCAATGTGAATATATTGCCTTGATGTATTGATTGATCTTTCTTTAGTGTTTGAATGCTTGGAAATGATTTCTTGCTTCAATTAATCTCTCCAAAATGAGGTAAGCTTTCTTTTATACCTCTCCAAACCATTTTGGAGCTTAAAACTCAAAGAGGGCCAATGAGGATTTGAATATTCTAGTAAAACCCCAAGAAATTTCTCCAAATTAAATTTGGGCCACCTTTATGCAAAATGGGGTGCCTCCCGAGGTATAGGTGACCTATCTTGCCCAGTTCCTTATGAAGCACCTAACTCCAATCAATCAAAGCTTAAAAATTAAATTGGTGGCCAATGAGGGTATGAGGATACCCAAAATGCACATAGAATCAAGGTTTGAATTCGAATAAATACGAAAGGCCACCCATAGTGGAATGGGGCCTATGTATGCAAGAGGAGATAAATGAAGAATAATTAAAGGTGGCACACCCAAAATTAAGGGCCTACATGTAAATTATGTAAAGAGAAGGAAAATATTTAAATATTTATTAGATAAATGCATAATATAAAGGCCAGTGATGCATGGAAACCTTGGACACTAAAATGGGGCCCACCAAAAGACCAAAATTGTACTGCTTACAATTTAGGATGCTACAAATGGATAGAGAAAAATAGTGCACAAGTTTAGCTACTAAGGGAAAGTTGTATGCTATCAAACCAAAATGTGTCATGCAACAAAACACAAAAAGATATGTAACCATATAAATTAACAAAGGAAACAAGAAACATCAATATATGGTGAACACCAAAATATAGCACATGAGGTTTAAGATATAATCTACCCTAGTGGCAAGTCAACATCAAATTCTAATGAAAGTGAAATGTAATAAATCATGCACAAATGGTTCTAACAAGGCTTTAGAAATTTTTAAAAACAATAAAAGCATAACACTTGAATTGCAACATAGTCCCCAATAGAAATAATCTTAAAATTTGATCATTAATGAAAAGTGGTCAATAGGTGTGTTAGTGTATAAATATGTAATCGATCCTTTGAAAGTAGACATGAATTATTTATCTTATTTCCAACATGATTGTCCATGATTGAACCACAAATAAATTTGGAATAATTGCCTAGAAGCTTTCCTTTGTGAAGTAGAGCAAGCCAAATGGCATCGTCACTTCATCGCCTTGTACCTTAAAAAGTTGTTGTAGATAAGGTTTTAGAAAGGCTTAGTACCAATAAAAGAATATCACATGAACTACAACATAAACCCTATAGAAATTATTAAAAAGAAAACTGGCCATTAATGGCAAGTGGTCAGTATCAATGTTAGTAACTTAGTTTTTTTAATTAGATTGTAATATGTCCAAGGCATTTATAAGGAGATATTGAAATAATTCAATGAGTCTTATTGGGTTTTGGACAACCAAATTCTATTACACTTTAATATGTACTCAATCCTTGGAAATACATATGGATGATTTCTCTTGTTGCCAACATAATTGTCCTTAATTGAACCAACATAGAAGCTTGGAATAATTATAGAAAAGCTTACCTTCTTGAAGTAGGGTAACCCACATGGTACATTCACTTCGGAAAGGCATAAGTGATTATCAAGGACAGAGAATTGACTGTATAAAGGATTATCAACGATAGAGAATTGACTGTCGGTAGCAAACATAAAGGCATTCAACATTGGGAAATTATAAAAGGAGAATAAGAAGGGACATTACAAGTAACCCACATGGTACATTCACTTCATCACCTTGTACCTCAAAATGTTGTTGCAAATTAGGTGTAACATCAATACATAGCTAATCTTGTGTTTGATCTTAGCAGATATTTTTTTAGCACCCCAAGTAAAGGACTTAACTACTTGATACGACAACATACAAGGGTGTTTCTATGGCTAATTACTTCCTCAAATATTAAACTAGACCCAAAAAAACCCTCAATAGGGTAACATTGTAAGATAGACCAATTTGAAATGGCATCTACCTTTTTCATATAAATGGGAAGCTCTCCATTTCCAACCATGCCTCAACCAGACAATTTATTGTTGTGCAAACTCATGTTACATCTCTTTCAAGAACTTGATAACCTTCAAAACTTGCAAAACATTTTTCTCTTGGGTTAGATGTTCATCAAAATTCTTCTTAAAATTATAATATCACTTAATTAGAAAACATGAGAGTTTATGAATAGTCTAAGCATCTCATTAATAAGATTTCTAAAAGCAGAAAGTGCATTGCATGACCCAAATGATAGAACTAGCTAATCATGCAAACATTGTCTAGTCTTAAATGTTGTTTTCATATGTCCTCATTAATCCTCACGTAGTGATACCTAGGTTTCAAATTGACCTTGGTAAATACTAAGCATCGTGTAGCTAATCTATGAGATTGATTTGTGCAAGAGGGACTTATTCTTTATAGTTATCATATTTGACATGTTAAAGTTAATTACACAATTTTAAATGAAATGTCTTTCTTATGGCTCTTTTAGGAGATGACCCTTTAGGTTCTTCAAATATATCCTTGAAGTACTTTCTTATCATCTTAAAAGAAGAAAAGAAAACCTAATACTAACACCAATATGTAACACATGCTTTAAGTTGCATTCCAACCTCCTACAAGTCAACACCAAATTGGAAGGAATGTGTGATGCAAGAAAGCATAGACAATGAGTCTTAACAAGATTTCAGACAATTTCATGAACAATATAAGAGCATAACACTTGACTTGCAACACAATCCCAACAAAAAATAATAATAATACTTAACCACTAATGACAAGAGGCTAGTAAGTATATTAGTAACTTTACTATTTTAAATTAGATAGTAATTTGTTCAAGACAAGTGAAAAGAAAAGTTGAAGAAATAACTTTCAATTACTCTTCATTTCTGAACAAATATTGTTATACTAGTAAGTTCATAAATATGTAATCAATCCTTTAGAAATGTGTATAGATGATTTTTTTTGTTGCCCACACAATAGTCAAAAATTGAACCACAAAAGAGTTTGGAAAATTACATAGAACCTTACCTTCTTGGAGCACTCACTTCCTTAGTTCGTACCTCTAGCATCAATGCATAGTTAAACCTCTTTTTAAGCTCGCCAAATGATTTTTGTTTTTTAATATCCCAAGTAAAGGACTTACCACTTAACATGACAACATATGAAGATGTTATGGTTGAATACTTCCTCAAATATTGTAAAGCCAAAAATCTCCTTGCTTGGTTCAAGCTAGAAGGCTTGAGCCAATGCAAAATGTCATCTATTTTGGTCATATCAATGTGAAGCTCTCTATCTCCAACCGAATGCCTCAACTAGACAAGTGATTATTGTGTAAACTCATACTACTTATTCAAGAACAACTTGTTATCTAATGCAACCCAATTTTAACACAACAAATTATTTCAGAAATCACAATTCTTCATTATTCATCCAACTATCCTTTTTGTCTTACAATAACAAGAAAACACTAATTTAACCAAACTTGAAATTACCATTTTTGGCAAATTTTCACAAAATCCATTTCTTGCCATTTTTTGTAATTTTTAAAACAAGTCCTAAAAACTTTTTTTTCCCCTAAAGCTACCCTAAACTAAGATAAGAAGAATTGCCAACTAATCTTCGAAATTAGAAACATGATTTCAAAGTTATTAAAAAACACAACTTTCTAAAAACTTGAAAAAAACACTAAAAGCTAATTTTGGAGGCCCAAACGAACTTTCTAGCTCTCGAAAAGGTGTCGAAATGGCTCCCTACCAAGCTGAGCTTTATCGGCAATCCAAATGGCATCTCATGAAAAATCTACCCGTAAAATTCCAACCAAAATGGACAACCGAGTCAAAAGTTATGACTATCAGAAGTCCCTACATCATTATCCTTCTAAACTTGTAAAACTTCTTTCACATGTATTAGGTGTGCATCAAAAGTCTTGTAAAAAATTAAAATATCTATGCAAACATCACAAGTTTATGAATAGCCTAAGCATCTCATTAATAAGAGCTATAAAATTAGCAAGTGCATTGCATAATACAAAAGGTAGAACCAAGTATTCATCCAAACATTGTCTTATCTTAAATGTTGTTTTCCAAACATCTTCCTAATTGATCCTCAACTAGGTATACCTAAATTTCAAATCAGAAATATCAGTTTGTGTAAGAGTTAGTCTACTCTTGATGGTTATCTTAATAAATGAATGAAATTCAATTACACACATTTTCCAAAAACAATCTTTCTTAGATGTTAAAACAATAAAATCACATGTAAAATACTAGAATGGATTACATTTTGATATATCAAAAATTACAACTATAATAGCAATTTTTTATCAAGTATGTGGATGAGAGACATACATAATAGCAAATGTATCTCAATCTTTATGGCTCTATTAGGAGGAAACCCATATAGTTCTTCAAACACATCCTTGAACTATTACAACATTCTTCGATTATCATGTGCTCATTATTAGTAGACAACATAGAAGTATTGTATTGAAAAACTTTCTTACGAGACAAACTTATCACTAGCAAATTATATCATTTTGTCAGCTTTACCTTAAGTGGAGTTAGTAGTGTATAGCTTGCCCTCCTTCGACCTATATTTAATGACTCTCTTTGAGAAGATTGTATCTCGCATATATTTAACACAAACTACACAACACACATTACGAGCTACAACATCCATAATGTCTTCGTCAACAAAATTCTTATTAATAACTACCCCAATTGTGCATTGTTTTATTACTTGTATCTCAACTCCTTGTTTCACCCATCTCAATAAATAATGATTAGGCGTATTTTGTGCCCTACCACAAGAGTCTGCATTGAATGGCCTCAATTTCCTTTGTATAAGTTTTGGAAGAGGCAATATTGATATCAAATAAATGGTCACTTATTGTAGAAGAGCTCTTGAGTTGGGCTCTTCTAGCAAGCACTACCCATCTGTTGGTCCAAAGCATAATCTTCTTTAAATTTTATGTAATTATTTTTCAAAGTTCCCTATAATTTTCGTTGTGTATGAGGAATCCAATGTGTTGTTGCGGGAGCATGCTCTCTTGGAAATCAAGGATTATAAGGTGGTGGTTAAACTTGTGTTGAAGATTATCATACAAGAGTTCACCTTATTTTTTGGTTGCCAATAAGCACCTTTTTATTTATTAAGAAGAGCTTTGATGTGATAGATCTCACTATGCTAATTCACCGAGAACTTCTTTGCACCAACTACAAGTTAATAACTCGTGCATCTTTGCCCCTCTTTCAGTGGTAAGTAGACCATGTTTTTTTATGGCTGGGCAAGGTTTCACTTGGTGCTCGAAGAAATGTTTCAGTCATAAGGATGAAGCAATAGGGACCAAAATAATCCCTTGCCTCGAGCCTTTTGTAGGCAAAAGAAGGGCCCATGTGTTCATTGATCAAAATGCTGAAAGTAATAGAGGGGACGCAATGAATCCTCCATTTAATTTCTTCTTTGTTGAATCCCATCACCTTTAGATTCTTAATCAAGAAACTGCTATTGCATATATCAAAATCCTTTGAAATAATGTGTTCATGTTGTGTAATTGGCATCTCCTTCCCAAAGGATATTTACTATCCATTAGAATCATGGATATTAGGTAGTGATTATTTGTTTAGAGTAGATATGTTGGAATCAAGAGATATTAGATCTGACAATGAGAAAACTCTTTTTACTTGCACATTGTCTCTAATAATATTCTTCACTTTAATGGTATAGCAAGTTTGTGGATAAGAACTTTCTCTTATTTTTATATAACTTCCAAGAAATTGGCTTTTCTTCTCGGGAAGAAACCCGTTTGGTTGTTGGAATTGACCTAGAATTGAAAAACAAGAATTGGTGAATTGGTATAGGCCGATTCTAATTTTGGTCCAAAATGAACATTCAGCCAATTCTCCTCAGAACCTGGAATTAGAATTGAGGCATGGAATTGGTATTGGGAATTTAATTTTGAGAAGGGAAACCAATTCCTATTTTCCAATTCCAGATTTTCCCTGTTGATTTGGTTTCCTTCACCTATCATTCCAAAATTAGATGCATCTTTTATTATTCTTCATGGAACATGTACATGTTGTCTTAACAAAGACAAGATACTCCTTCCACCATGTATAGCATTACTCTCTAGGCCCTGGATATTGGGAATATTACATTATTCCTACAAGTTGTTGGTGTGTCATATATAATTATTTTTAAAAAATTGATTGATGTTTACTTGTCTATATTATGAGTTGCAAAAACTTTTCTATGTTAGAGAGTAGTTATAATACATAAGATGTAACTTCTATAAATCTATAATATCATGTTCAATGGAGGAGGATATAGAATATTATTTTGTGTATAAAATGTCCTCCAAGTTCCTTTCATGGTATCTGAGACAACATATCCAATATTCTACCACTATGGCATCAATAAGGGCAAGTCCCCATACTACTGTTTAGCTCATTTTTGCTAGTAGCAGTAGCTCATTTTTTTGTGTTACAATTTGTGGAGCTAATGGCCCCATGGATGGTAATGTTTGCTGCTTAATTTTAAACAGTGTCTTAAATATTATTTTTAAATCAATATTTTAGTCATACTTCTTGCAAATAAATCTAAAAATAAATTGTACGCAAATAGAAAGGAGATGGAAAAAAAATGGTAAAGAAGTGTCACTTTTGTCAATAAGCAGTTGCTTATTTCTAGCCTCCTCCCTCTCCCTCCCCCTGCCCCCTCCTCTCTCTTTCCCACAGATTATTTTCAATTCTTAAACAATAGCTACTCCAATAAAGTAGGAAAAGATTCCAATTTATCTTTTTCCAAAAATTAAAAGTTTGCATGGGAACACTCTAACTGCTTAAATTTAACCAAAAATTGTACTTGAAAACCGTATGAGAACATGAGATAATAGTAACATAAATATTATTGTCATATTGTGCCATAGTTACTAGGTTGCTTGTCAATTAGATGCCACTTTTTATTTCCTATTCACACAAGACAACCTCAATAGCAAGCCAGGCAGCAACTTATTGCCCCTTAGGTCCTAACAAAAATAGGCGGTAAAATCTCTTAGAAGGTGCTAAAAAGTTATTTCCACACATTCCGAGTCCATGGAGAAGCCTCCTTTCATGTGGGTTGTATACACTACCAGAATTGGTGCATAGCTACAAGAGCCCTACACCGTGCAAAATCATCAAGGGCATTTGGTTTCAGTCTCAAGCAAGTTGTGATTTGCAGATGATGATGGATTTTGCACCTATGCAGAATGAGATTTGACAGCTCCATTTGCCCGTTACCACAATTTAATGTCAGCATCTGAAATCATTTATGTGGTGGTCCAAAGCCTACCTCATATTTACATCTGTTGATTTCTAACCGGCACCAAATGAGAGTTCATTGCCTCCTACAAAGGATCAATTTCTCTTGCTGATCCTAGTGTGCAGCCATGATCTTGATCATTTGTTCAAATGTGGTTATAACTTCAGTCATCCCAAATATTGATTACATAGACTTGGCAAATATCCTCTGTAATTAGGAACTCCTAATCTCTTCTAGTCATCCACTGCCTCAATCCCATTGGTGATATATTGTTCAGAAAGAGAGGTGAGTTGCAGAGTTTTAAGGATTTTGACCTTAGTGCTTTGACTATGATGCGATAGGATATTGCTATGAGTCGAAGGCAAAATGAAGGAACGAGGTCTTTTGACATTTGGGTTTTCATTATTGTTATTAGGGAGTATTATATACTGGTCTTCTAAATGTCTAAAGAGTTTAATTATTATGTTTTAAGATCTATCTAGATTGTTATGTTAGAGACTCATTTTAGTTTATTAATAAATATGTGATGTGCTGATCATTTCAAGGTGTATTATTAGTGGAAATGGACACATTTGACATAGTTTTGATTAAACGAGATCAAGCACTTTTAATATGGAGAAAAACAACAAATTGATTAAAAATTGGAAGATAAAGATTTGCACACATGACAGGTCATTTGTTTGTATTACGAATTGTAGAGGTTCATTTGTTTGTATTACGAATTGTAAAAAACAACTCATCTATGTTAGGGAGTTGTTATAGGAACTAGAGATGGAACTATGTATTTGTAATATCTGAAAAATTTCCTCTAAGTTCCTTTCACTTGATATGTTAACCACATACCATAAAAATATGAAGGTTGAAACTGGATCGGTTATGTTAGCTGAGCATGCTCAGCCAATAATATGTGTGTACACATATATAGTTGGTTGGAGGACATTTTCAGATTATTTGCAAATCTAATATGGACAATTTATGAGGATGTGTGGGGGAAGGGGTAGGAGATTGAAGGACATTTTCAGATCATTTGCAAATCTAACCTGAGCAATTTATGAGGATTTGTAGTTGCTATTGCAAACATTATTGCTGATTATGCTAGTCATCCTAAATAAAAATCAGAACTGGCATTTCTATGTTGGTGTTTCCTTGTTTATTACTAATGTCATATTAATCCAACAATTCATTATCCAATTCCATTTTCATATATGGTTAATTTCAAAATATAAGAGTTTCATACAAACAGTAGTGTATGACTGTCCATGGAATATTAGTCATAATCAACAGCCATTTTTGACATATTCCATATTTAACACACAATTCATATTTTAATATTTAATATTTACAATTTTACTATTTTACTAATTTGCCAAAGTTTCATTTTAAATATAATTCTTATATATGTATCTCAATACTCTCCCACGACGGTCCCGTTTTCACTACTTCAAATACTTGCCAAAATTTACTAGGTAAGAGAGGGAGTCTTACCCCAACAGATGCTTCTGCAAAAAATTGAACACCAACACCCAGTGCTTCACGACCCGACCTGACTTTAAATAAACCACAGACCCCCTTGGAAAATGCAATCAAGACCACAAGAAAGGATCCTTAGGGACCACAAGAAAGGGTTCTTAGGGATTCATTAGAGGGCATATACATCCCGTGGGCTCTAAAGATTTCTTGGATCCAATATGCAGTCTTTTTGGGCCACAGGAAAGCTCCCATCAATCACAAATCAGGGAATGTTCTTTCAGCAGCCACATTATATAATCCATCTCCTCTGTGGAGGAGTTTTGTGGGAAATTCCTTTTTAAGATAAAAGTCATTTTCTTTCAGAAAGGGGATGTTTGGTTTGGAAAAGGGTGCCTAAACTCTGGGAGATAAACGATCTTATTTATCCCTTTTAAAATCGTTCTCCTTTTGTAAGACACTCTCTCTCAGAACTTGTGAGTTGTTTCGTGCCCCAGGTCGAGGCTTCAAGAGGATGCCATTGCCTCCTATAATCTAGCTATGAAAGGCGGGCTCAAAAGGACAGAGAGAATTCTAGGAGAGGATTGGAGGAGTAAAGGAGACCTGGTTGAGGAAAGGGTTTTAAGGAGAGTGCACAATACAGCTTGACTTAACAATTCAGTCCTGCATTGCCAAAACATTTTAGCAATTAAACATGAATCATTTAATAACCAAGCGACCCAGTAATTATATTTTTCCAAGTTATGGGAGATCATGAAACCAATGTTATCTGAGGACACGTTTCGTTGGAAAAACAATACATCCAGAAAATGGAAACGCCCTAGGGATCATCCCCTTGACCCCGCAAAAACCAGAAATAGGAGAACAAATGGAGAACGGGGTGGAAGGAGAAGGGATGGTCAAAGGTTGTCCCCTATTTTGCATCGTCTCAGACGTCTCCCAACCATCTCAAAGACGGCTGGTCGTCCCCCATTTTTGCAGTGTTTTTTTAAGGAAAAAACTCATCCAAATGAAAAAAATGCTAGTATGTGTAGATTTAATGGCTTATCTTATGCTGGTAGTAATGGATTGTTTTTGTTGGCATTTATGGGTTGTTTTTGTGAGATTTCAACTGTAAAATAGACGGAAATAATTTAAAGGATACAATTTGTAGGTGAAAACAAGACAGTATATTAATCTCTGTTTTCTTGTTTCTTCTATTTGAATCAAATTAAGAGTCTTGGAATTCCTGTTGTCAATTGAGTTCTTTTGTTTATTTAACATATGTTAGCAGGTAACTCAAAACTATAGATTCTGATCAGTTTTTTCCTATAGTGCATATACTTATTAATTTTAAAAGTTAAGTCCATTAACACCTATCAAATCGGTCAATAAGAATTTGTTGAGCTATACTACATCAGTATACTTACCTTTGTGTTAGAAAACAAACAACTTCTTCTATGTAAAATCAATTAACTATTAACTTTTAAGTTATATTATGTATATGAATTTATACATTTAGACTCTCATTTTAATTTCAATTTCAATTCAACTCGATTCCTATGCATAATGTTTATGATGAATTATTTCAGATTTATCCATGTTAATTATATAGCAGTCCCCTCTGCTGTCCCCTGCCGTCCCCAAAAATAGCCACAAATAAAAATAAATATCGACCTGGAAACTTGGGGTAACTTAGCATGAAACAATAAAATGAATCAAATTTTACTACATATATTTTAAAGATTATTTTATTACAGATACTTTATAGGCTATTTAATTATAGGGAAATTATGATAAAACACTGGTTGTCACTTTTCCCTACCCATTTCAATTCTGTTAAAATTCATGTAAAACAAATGGTTTCAATTCTGTTGTAGCTGTGCTGTGTAATATGGTGTGTGTAATGTCCCCACTTGAGATCTATCTTTAGTTTAATCTTAAAAATAATAATTCCATCTTAAGTTGAGAGCAATTCATCTAATGGGGCATCGATGAATTGATCCGTAGCTTTTCTTGCACTTTAAGCTCAGTTTGTAGCTCATGAGTAGAATGTGTTACTGAAAATTCCTTCGCATTGAAGGTCTTTTTTCATATATATCGCACACCCAATATAATGATTCTGATTAAGGAAGAAACTCCCCGTAATGTCCCCTACTAGGAGGTTATAGATAAGCTACAGCACAATTTGCGATCACAAAATGCTTGCCAGCAATATAGTTTCCTTTGATGAGCCCCAATTGATAAATAATAATTATCTTCATTCCTTTCTGATCCTTTCATGGTCCCATTCCATTGCATATTGATCAATTCATTATTGGTATATCTTAAAATCCTTATTAATGTGTTTCTAACGTAAATCTGTTTGGTTCAATGATGTCTATTCCTTCCGTATGACTAGAATAATAAGAGGTGTTCGATGGATGCCTTCCATATCCAAATCGTATCTCTGATGCTATTTCTTCTCTACTAAAAACACCATCTTAACCTTAGATTATGACAATCGATAGTCTCAAACCCACATCTTTGATATACAGCGTCCTCATAAGTCCTTGTAACCAACTGAGTTTCTCCTGATATGTATGGATATTTATTTGTCACTTAAGAAATTCGTTAATGTGTAATGACCACGTCAGAATTCTCCCGCTGTATATTTGTTTACTCATCTGACCTTCCGTAGTGACTGTTATTTATACACATCTATGTCATCGCTCAGGGTGGTGATTGATTTCTTTAGACTCTGCGATATAGAAGATGCGACTCCCCTTCTTCATACTGTATGAGTCGCTGACTGTATGGATTGAAGGCGGTTTTGGCGCTCTGATGTCTTCTTCACCATAGAAAAAACGCTTCCTCATTGTCGTGTGATCTCCTGGCTTACTGTAGATACAGTTCTATTTCGTAAATCCTGTTTGTGGTCGTAGTCTCCTTTATTCGTAGGATGTAAATGCTGACTGTGTTAGTCCTCCAGCGGCTGATTGGACTATATATCCTCCCTTCTCAACGATGGTATGCTGGTTGGGTTTTTGGCACAGCCAAATCGCTGACCAGCTCTTGATATTTCTGACTCTCCACCACGATGATTGGTATTCTAAGTCTGACCTCCTCCTGCAATCGATGTAGATATGTGTCTATGTCCCTGTCGTGTTGAGTTTGAGTCCCTTATATTGTTGCGTGAGGGCTGTCGCGACCTTAAGTCTATATTTGAATTTATATATTTTGATATATAATAATATGTATAATATGACATTTCATATCATATTAATGATGTTTATATCTTTAAAATGTATATTATAATCAATAGGCTCTTGGTCTATTGGTGAAATGGTTATGAATGAACTCACCATGGATCAAGTCTTGCTGAGTGCATGGCTCCGACACTATAAGGGATGAGGCCGGGAACATGGTCCAGTCAGATTTTGGCGAAATGAATACCCCTCAGTCCTTGACTCTTAGCTATATTTGATATGTTATTCTCATTTATATTTTGACATAAAATATATTATATCATTAATATATTATTATATCTATTAAATATTTTTTTTATTATTATTCTTTATTTAATAAAACTCTATTACTTAATTATTATTTACTATTAAATCCTATTTCAAAACAGGGACATCCCAGTGTGATACACCAAATTATCGTAAACTTATTAGTGTTTCATACTTTTCGTTCATATATTAGAAAACTGGGTATTCACTACATGATTGAGGTTCATTACACTAAACAAAAGCTCCAGTCAGCTACTATTTGACAATTCTTGGCTGATACAGCATTTATTTACCCTACGTCTATTTATAGTACTTAATCTCTGGAGCATAATTATTTATCTTAGGCATCTTGTGTATGTCCAGCCACAGAATTCCTTTTTATCAATGTAGCAAAAGGTAAACTAAAATTGAATTTCTTTTCAATAATGTGGCAAAAGGTAAACTAAAAATGAAATTCTTTTCAAGCCAGAAAATTGAGATGATATAGACGTGAGAAAATACAAATCCCTAAACAAGGTTCTCAACATATACGAAAAAAGACAATATTCAGATGTTCTTAAACCAATCAGCTCCACTCAGCTACTTTTTTTCAAAACAAGTATTTGACAATTGTTAGCTGATATAGCATTTATTTACGCTGCATCTATTTATAATACTTAATGCCTAGTGCATAATTATTTACCTTAAAAATCTTGTTTATGTCCAACCACAGGATTCCTTTTTCTCAATGTGGCAAAAGGTAAACTAAAATGAAATTCTTTTTCAAGCCAGAAAATTGAGATGATATAGATGTGAGAAAATACAAATCCCAAAACAAGGATCTAAACATAAACGAAAAAAGACAATATTCCGATGTTCTTTTCGACCAATCACTTCCACTCGGCTTTTTTTCTGAAAACGAATATTTGACAATTCTTGACTGATATAGCATTTATTTATGCTACAAATATTTATAGTACTTATTGTCTAGTGCATAATTATTTACCATAGGCATCTTGTGTAGCATATACAACACCAAGGGCACAAAATTGTGATAAAACTAAAAGTTTCATGTGGTTTCTCAGCATCACAGAAACGCTCAACACTATACTAACAGGAAAATAAATTTATAGAAGGGTGAATGTGTGTGATCATAGAAATACTGACACTTAAAGAAGATTTCATCTGCAGATATATGATATATCCCACCAATTAATGTGAGAAGTTGAACATTGGAATAATATTGGCTTCAGCAAAACTTTGTGATCCAGATTGAGATTACATATGTTTACGAGGAAGAGTTACTGTGTTGGCTTTATAATAAAATATGATCACAATGACTATTTCCATCACTCCCATAATAAAAGGAAAACACTTAAACAACTTGAGCACCCTAACATTTGCAGAACTATGAAAAAGTGAAGAACCGTCTGGGCTCCTGATGAAAGATTCATTTAAATGACAGCAACTTTCAGCACATGATTGAAATAAATTCCTCTCTAACTTGTAACAGCTTTCTTGAAATTTTCACGAAACGACTTTGATGTCAAAAACAAGACTGCAAAAAACATGCACCACTTTCAGATCATTTCCACTTCTCTTGAATGAAAAACAGTTACTTTCAACTTATCATCAATTGATACAAAGGCCTATCCTTGAATGCAAACAGCTGCAATAAAAATGTTAATTTGAGAATCAAAGCTCCTGTATATAGTCTTCAATAGTGATTGTTTTGGGGGAAAAAAGATCGTGTATCATTCCCTCTCAAGTTCTTAATTAACTAGTAAGGATGATTTGACAAGAATGAAGTGATTGTCACAAGTAAAGTTACTTTGAAATGCAGATATCCTAAGTTAAAAATTCATGAATATCCAGTGCAACTAAGACATCCAGGAATATCGTGTGTAACAAAGACATTCATATCACCCTCATCCTGTTCCCAGTCTGATAAGGAAGTTGCAGTGAGCTCAGAAGCATTTTTATTTTTATTTTCTCCATATTTCTGGGGTGCCACAGCTCCGCAACCTTCATTCAAGGCTACTCACTCATCTCTAGAGACGCCTGCTCAAGTTTCTTCATCAAACTAAAGAAGATAGTGATTACGCCGAATTTAACAGCCAAGTGACCAATGGATGCTTTTAGAGGATGGAAAATTCTCCATGAATTTATTCCCTAAAAGTAAAAGGCCTTAATTTGTAGCCTTGCAGGCTATTACAAACAGAAATGAATGATATTCAGATAAAAAGGATTAATAGTACTCCTGGTCTAGGCAGATTGACAAAGCATAGTTTTCTCCTAAGTTTGAACATGAATTTGAAGGTGTTGGAAATGTTGTCATTGATGTCAAAGTGTGTTTTGTTCAAGAAGGGAGATTGTTGGCAATATTGTCATTGATGAGAAGGTTGTTGACGTCAAAATTTGGGAGATTGTTTATTATATTGGCTTTAATTGGAGGTCAACTTGGAGAAGTTTATTACTTTGAAAGAGCTATGATTGGAGGCCAACTCAGGGAATTTTATTATTTTGAAGGAGTAATTGGAGGCCGACTCATGAAATTTATTGTTATGATTTAATTTTATAGTGCCAACCTATGTGTTTTATGGAATTAATTTTGGTACTCAAAAGGGTATAAAAGGTGAAGCATGTATGTAAGTATTGTGTGTGACAAAATGATTTATCAGTCAAATACAGAGCAGAGCAGATTTAATGCAAAGCAGATTTAATGCAGAGCAGATTTCATGAATTGTGAAAGTGCAGAATAATGTGTTCACCATCTGTTGAAAAAACAACATCATGGTGAAAGTGTGCAGAAGAGGTTGGCGCCTCCTAAAAAAAGAGATTGGTGTCTCTTGCTGAGTTGGTGCTCAATTGTGGGGATTGGTGTCTCCAGTAGGTTGGTGCCTACAAATTTTGTAAGTGGGGATTAGTGTCTATAGTGGGTTGGTGCCTGCCAATATTGTAAGATCATTTGATTATTATTGTGGCTGAATTCAGACAATAGATCCAAGCAATCGTTCTCCACAGTTTTCCCCCGAAAGGGTTTCCACAAAAACCTTGTGTTCTTAATTGTATGGTTCCTGTGTGTTTGCTATTATTGTGGTTGTTAAATTTTATCTTTTAAGTAAAAGTTTGTCTTATCAGTGGAACCACTTGAAAAACATCTGAAGAACCTACCTTACTGTAACAACAACAGTTTTTAGCGATTAACTATTTCATTTGTAAGACTTGTAATTGTACTGGATGAGGCACTGATAAAAGAGAGGGGTGGCACCTTTGCACAAAGTACGATTACATTGTAGAATGCAATTAGGATTGAACATTAATAAAATATTGTTCATTTTGAGCACCTTTGTTTATCGTTCATGTGTATGGATCTGGGAACAAAAGTAGTGCATGAATACCAAGTAGGTAGTAGGGTAGTGGAAGTGTGCGAAAGTGGTTGTTGATGTCATGCCCCACACAAGAAGGGCTCTTGCTGCTCACTTGGGATGAAAAACCAGAGCTGCATTAAACTCACGTTTTTGAGTCTTTAATCAAAAATGTGGGTTGTTGTTAAGTGGTGCAGAGGAACATGCAGAGGATGAAAGTCAAATTCCTCCAATTTGATCATAGCTACGGCTTGGTTTTTGTTGTCATATTTTCCTAGGTTTTTTGGTATTCATTTTGTGGCTTCAAGCTATGGTTTCAGTTTTCGATTTATGGTGATTAATGATGTATTTCTTTAAAGTATTTGTGTGACCTAGAATTCCAAATACCAAGCCATGCCTCCTGGTTTATTTTTCTATTTGCAGATTATTATATATATTAATATTTATGATATTCACATTAGCATTGCTGGATAATCTTTAACTTTTGTGTTACTGATCAAGTCTTTATTGCAATCATACTACTAATAGCCTAGAAAAAAGGAGGAATTTGTTAATATTTAATGGCTGCACATATCCCCATATTAGCCACCGTACTCATTGCATCGTTATCTAATTTATTTAAATGTTAATTAACATAAATTTGGAGGTCATCATACATGTGTAAAGGGAGTTGCATTCCAGAAACGTACATATATTTCTCTTTGCAGATTTGAGGGAAACCATATGGTCCTGCATTCAAAAAATTAAGGTTTGCATGTGGGCCCAGTCACAGGCCATAAGAAATCATTCCGTTAAATTTTGTTGTGCTGAACAACAAATTTCTGACTGAAATCCAATTCATATTTTTTGTCTTCGCTAATTTACCCTTCGTTTATCGGCTAGCATATTCATGGCCCTATAGAGTATTAGAAGAGATAATATGCTGACTTGTTGGACTCACTCTTTGAACATGGGTTTATTAAGTCTACTGCAACCTTTTTGGAACTGTTGTGTCATGCATTTTGGAACAATTTCACTGTCAAACAGTCACCATGTCTTTCAGCTCAACTATTGGAGGCTGCTTACTGATCATTTACTAGGTATTATATTCAAAGGGAATGCAATGAGTTGCAGCCTTTGGTGGGAACATTAAAGGAGGATTTTCAGCTTAATTTTTGAGATATTGTTTTACAAATTCCAATCATTTGTCTCAAGCCTAGCTACATCTTTTTAAAGTATCAATTTCTATTCTGGGAGTTAGTTTATGAATTTCAAGCATTTATATTTCAGCTAAGTGCAGAGTTTTATAGTGTTACTACTTGCTGTTAAAACTGATTCAATTAAGGATATTTAACAATTCTGATTTCAAGATTATTGTTCAAATAAGATAATACTGGACGGTTTACTTCTAATAATTCTAATTGATATTGTTGAAAATACTAGAAGGTTCGCCACCAGGTCCAAGTTAATCATTAGAAAAATTCTAATCGAATTATCCACTAGATCCTATCTTTATTTTTTATACTTTTTGAGTAATGCCCCGCCAAGAAACCCTCGGAACATAGGTTTAAATGTGCACTAATCAATTTATTTTTTGAGCATGGAATCAACATCATGAACATAAATGCAACCATAAAGCATAAGCAAAGGTGCAAACATAACGGAAGCAAACCACAATCATGCACAAGTGGAAGACTCAAACATACTTCCAAGGGTTCCAAGACAACCGCAATACAAACGAGAACGGTCAAGTCACGTTCAAGCCACCACGTGAGAGTTCAGACCACGTCCATGAACCTCACGGGATAAGACCAGACCATCGTCAACTGTCGCTAACAAGGAGACAAGTTCATCCTCAACAAGATCGAAAACAAGGTTCATTTTAAGCCCAAATCGAAAAGTGAGCTAAACATCATAATATCTAAATGGAAAACGAGATGCAGATACAGGAAATCAATCCCAAAAGCACATGGAATCTAACTATGGAATTCATTTCCACACAGACCCAAGGGAACCATAACTTGTTACAAATGCACTGGATCAATCAAAGTATGCATACACAAGAAGAGGGTTAGCTCGGGATAGTGCAATAATGGATGTACAGAAACAGTAAATAGATGTGCAATAGAAATGCATGGATGCACGGAAATACAGTACATATGCGCAAAAATGGCATGCATATGTGCAAGTTATCTATACAAGCATGAAACTACAAAATACTAATGCCAACTCCAACGCATAGCCTAAAAATGTACAACTCCACACTAGGGAGTATCGGGAACATGTAATCGAAGTCGTACAGACTCAATTCATCCATATACATCAAAATCAAATCTAATCTAATGATCATAACACCATATATACGAAATCACATAAAAGAGAGGCAAGGGATAGGATGATCACATCATGCTCGAGCTTCGTCACTAGAAGATGTCCACCACTTATACATTGGTCCCCAACAGTGGTAAAGTGCAATGCCACCCAACCACGTGGTACCCTCAAGCCCACCTCACCATACTAGTGGAGATAGTCACCCGGCCACAAACACAAGGTACACACGCACGCAAGGAGTGGTTAACACACACGCCAATCAGATGCAAAACTCAGGGAATAGTACAGTGATCTCAATGCAAACATAATGTAGATAACGGTATGCAAGTAGTTCAAGGTCACTACTCAGAACTAGACAGGGTATGGTGTTAAGACTCAAGGATCAAGTGTCACCACACGTCTCGTGGAAACCCACATAGCCTCGAACGATCCTTCACTCATCAAGGATGCTCTACTGAGCCATATCAATATCCGTAGACGACAAGGCTAAACTGTACCATATCAATGTCCTCAAACGACGGCAAGGTAGTCGCATTAAATCTTATATTATGTTTTACCTCATTAATTATTTTATTAAGTTATCAATTTTTTAGGAACTCCTTGATGTGTCCTGTGTCAACCACTTACGAGCTGAGATCCACATAAGGAGCCACTCCATCCCACTACTCTACACCAACCGGTCAACCATGCAAAGCTCAATAAAAACCTAATGCAATAAATTCAATGCCAAGCAACAAGGAGACAAGGTACACTCAATTGGACTTGCCAAGAGCTCGGGTCACTTGGACCTCAGCATTGGAGCATAGCTCAACTACATGCCTGGATGCGGCCTCAACACCATGCATCCACACAACAAGGTCTCATACTCAAATGGAAAACCAAGAACAATGCAAGAATTGGCTATCAACACTAGCCATGAAAAGATAAGTTTGAGCTCACTCAACTGGCCTCTTTGCTAGGAGCGTGGATTCTGATGGAATTCATAAATCATCTGGCTAGAACATGAGGAAGGCTCAAAATGCCCCAAAAGCATCAAATTCCCAAATTCCGACAAAGTGCAAAAATCATCAATTTAGAGGTGAATGGGTGCGTTCAAATAGCGATAACTAATTACCCGAATGTCTTAATTCCATTCTGATTGTGTATCCCTACCACAACCATGGAGTACACCCAAGGCTAACATTCCAAACATGCCCAACATGGCGACAAACCATTCTGGGGCTCATGCAAAACAATGCCCCCACGAAAATGCCCAAAAATGAAACTTAAAATCTTGGGACAAAATTAAAACCCATTTGCCCTTAAGGCCCCATTAATTCAAATGTCCTGTAAAATTTGAAATGTAATTCCATGGGAGAAAACAAAAAGCCTAACGGCGGAAATTTTTGAATCAAATTCCTAAATACTCACACAAGCCCAATCGGGCATTAAAAGCATAAGGAAATGTGAGGAAAACACTATTGACCATCACACAATGCAATTACAAACGAAAATCGACTGAAATAATTGAGATATGATTAAAACACAAGAAGCCCTACCTCACACAAAGTTGCTAACATGGAAATGGGTAGAAGAAAATAAATTAGTCACAAAACTACAAACAGCTCCAGAGAAGCGAGAGCAATTGCGGCAGGATTCCAACAAGACACTACCCACGAGAATCCATAAGTGGATCGATCACAACAAGAAAAAGACCAATTTTCTCCAATGTAAATTGGAGCAAAATCCCAATTTCTCAAAAACAAAGTGAGGGAAATGAACTCTTTTCCCAAATGTAAAGTCACTTTTTCAAAAAGGACTTAAATTAAATCACTTAAATAAATTAAAATAAAACAATAGACTTTCCCAAAAATCCACTGGATTAAATTAATCCAATTCCAATTTATTGGAATTCAACTATGACAAATTAGTTGGTAATAAAAATAATCCCCAAACATTAAAAATCAGAATTTAAATTAAAACTCTTCCATGACAATTGTGGGAATTCTAGATGCACAGACACATATACTAGTCTATCACAAAATGCATATGAAGTCCGGATTTACCCACACATATTGGAGGTATAATAATCAATATGGATACATCCTCCATATAGGGACGATATTGGCTAAATCATCAAGGGTCGATGAAACTATCTCCTATGACATTGTTGAGGATAAGACATGCTCAAACCTACAACATAGGCGGAACGATGTTTGGTACCTGTTCACTAAAACATGCACACATTAAGTGCAGCTTCTCACAATATAAATAGCCGAAGCAACGGTAAATAATCAAAGTACGCCCAATGGAACAGCGAAACTCTAGTGACACGATCAGTCGTATGTATTAGAATGACGCGGTACTGGTCGTTCCATATTTAATCCTCAATTGTACATAATCATTTAAATTAAACATTAAAGCACTAAAATAATCATTTACGTCAATGCGAGAATATATCAATGAAACGTCTCAATGTAATACCCATCACCAATAATGGCACAATATAACAAGAAATCAATGATAATCCTCATAATAGCATAATCCATTGTTTTTGAATACAAAATGCACCAAATATCATCATAAAGCATCATCATGCAAATATCATCAAAACGGTAAGCAACAATAATCTAACATCTAAATCAGCTATGATACTAGTAAAGCCAAAATAAAGTGTTGTAACCAAATGCATCACACAGAGCAATGTCCGAACACATCCTATGAATAATCACAAAGTACGAACAAGATTCTAGCTCAGATCAAAATAACATGGAACAGAATGCAACCATGGGAGGCACTACATTTTGCCATCTAGGTGTGTATCAAAATTGAGTGATTTAGTCTGCACTAACACAATTCTGCTTGCATTCAACCAATTTGCTTTGATCAAAATTTGCATTTCAGTGTCAGTCATTTTGGCTTAAGAAATTCTATGGTTTGCTCATATTGTAAATTGGTCGGCTAGTTGCCAACATCTTTTAGGAGTGATCACAAAAATTTATGTAGATTTGTGCTAACACCATGTAGGGCATACGACTAGTATCAAAGTTGGTGGTCTTGCCAACTTGTTTTTCAAAGATAATCATTTTCATACAAAGCTATATTTCTTATGCATACTAGTGACGGAGACCTCCATTATTATTGAAAAGAAAGAAAGGAAGGTACAAAACAGCCAAGAGAAGAACAACAAAATCCAGTGATTGAGACAAAAGTTACATATGGCAGGTGGAGAGAAGAGTACTATGACAAAAGATGATAGTGAAGCTCGATTCAACAATCTTGTTCAAGGGCAACAATGCTTCACTAACATGTTGGCTCAGTTGTTTTACCATGCATAATAGTATGAATGTGCCTAGAAATCCAAATGGTGAAGGAAGCAATTACGGGGTCAATAATCACTATGACACTATCAATAACAGTCAATGAACCGTTATTGGGCCTACTACTAGACTCTTCTAGCCAACTTCCTTTTGAAAGGAGGAAGCATTTCCTAAAGTGGAGGTTTAGAACCTGATGATAGATGACATCATATGCAAAATACATAAATATTATAGCTGAAATCTAAAATAAGATGTCATGAGTTTGAAGAAGTCAAGAAATGGTCCAAGAACTAAACCAAGGCCACAAGGAGATTACAAACATTATCAAAAAGCTTTGTGAAAGTTTGACACTTTTCACTTTTGAATCTTAGTGTTCCATGGAATGCATCCCCCCCCCCCAAAAAAAAATATGTCGTGTTTTCGGGACAAGACATGGGGACTTGGGGAAATGTCCCCTTGCAGCACTACCAACACATCCATTGCCTTGAAGATGCCATCAAGATACCAAAGACTCCTAGGCCTCCTTGAAACTTTCAGGAGACCTGTGAGGACTTGGGGAAAACATCCCTTGGCCACACCACTACCACCTCCACTGCCTTGGAGACGTCGCTGAGATGCCAAAGACTTCAAAATGTCCCAAGAGTCTCCTAAAATTCTCAAGGACGTCCAAGAGTCACTTGCAGCCAGATGACCAAAAAAGCAATCTAAACAAAATCAATCCTTGTGCCCAAGGCCAAATCCTAATGGCCTATGGGCCCCAACTAAACCCCATAAGCCCTATAAAACACCCTAAAATCCTCAAACAACTCACACAAGCGAATTGATAGTGTGATTGTAAGAGTGAAAGTTGCAAGTGCAAGGTGAAAAAGTGGGAGTCAACTACAAGAGGGTTGAGGAGCATGAAGAGAGCAAGAAGAGGAGTGACCATGTGAAGTCCAACAGTTCTAGTGATGAGGAATTTGGGGATAATTAGAGACCTCACTTCACTCCATTTTGTTAAATTAAACATTTGTAGTCATCATTGTGATTATTGATATGATCTTGAACATAATATAAATTTCAGATTTCAAATTTTTTATTGTTCAATGTTAAATTGTTAATGTTCACTTCAAAGTTTAGTAGTTTCTAAGCGTTACTAGTTTTCCAAAGTTTCATTTGTAATTCTTATACATCTTTTTATAACTTTTTTTTCAAGTACTATATGTATTTTAGTGTCACCCCCCGCCACCCCACCACCATCCCCAAAATTATGCCCTTGGTCCCCATGTCCCCACATCCCCATGTTCCCCCATCAAGAAACTCTATGGAACTATGCTTTTGATGGATCCAACAAATATACAGCTCATGCCTAGTATAAAAGATGGATGCTTGTTAGTCACACCCATATTGGAAATGAAGCCATTAAGTTTGCTACTCTTCACCTTTAAGGTGTAGCCCATGAATGGCAATACCATGGGCCAATTATGTAAGGACACGACATCATAAACGCCTATGAAGAATTCAACAACAGATTGATAGAAACATTTGATGGAAAAGGCCCTAAAGTGCATTTTTAGGAGTTGGTGCAGCTCAAGCAATACAAAACTATGGGAAATTATATTGTTGATTTCTCAAAAGCTTTTCATTATGGTTCCTAACATCAATAAGAGGAGGATGCCATTCAAATAAGGATTCTCTAAACCTATAATAGGTTAGTTAAAGCTTTTGATCCTTTATCCTTATAGGATGCTATTAAAAGGGCTCAACTTGAAGACTTTGATATCCAAGAATAAGTTTAACTATAAGACACCACCTCTAAAGCAAACAAAGAAAAATTTTAGGAGGCAGATTTTCATGTTCAGCCTCAAAATAGCCTACCATCCAAAACAGGTGCAGAAGATGAATCCAAGAACAAGCTTAGAAGGGAAAATTTGTGTTTCCATTGCAGAGAACCTTGATTATCAAATCACAAATGCCTTGGAAAAGGAAAAAATCATTATATTGAAGTAATGTCTAATGAGGAAGAATCCAAAAAGAGACTAAAAATTTAGCAAAGGAACAAGAACCGTATCTGAATCTTGGAGATAGTAACACAAAGAGTGGTACACTTGCTTCTCTCAAAAGCACCAAGATAATCCTTTCAGCTTTCATGGAGTCTTTTGTGGGTGCTGAATCACAGCACTCATTGATAGTGGGTTAGCCCACAATTTCATTAATGAAGGTTTAGTGGCTATGTCGAAGAGCTTGAAGGATTTGGCATCATTGTAGATGATAGATTTATCAACCCTTGCAAAAAGTAGATCAATTAGCTCAACATACTCATAGGTGAACATAAAGTTTATGTTGTTTGCTTGAGTGAGATTGGTATAGCTTTGGAAGTTCAATAGTTATATTACCTTAGGAAAATTTCCCAAAATTAACTTAGGAACTTAAGTTTTAGTTTGATGGGAAGCAGGTGATATCAAAGGGTCTTCCAAGTATGTCGCCCTACCAAATTTCAGAGAAAAGATGAAGTTCCCATCCACAAATACCATGTCATAACCATAGGCAAGAAAGCTACTACTCATGATTCTAGTACTAAAGATGATTATACTATAAATTTTGGTGTTTTGTCTTTGAGACTAACACACAATAGAAGACTTCTACCCAAGTATTGCCACCATTCTAGAATTCAAGAAGTAAATACAGAGATTTGTTGCACAAATTTTTCAATTTTTATCAGAGTAGTGCAATGGACACAATATAAAGCAAAGAAAGATTTTGGAGAGTTTGGAAAAGCCTTGCAGAAGATTGCAGATCGGCTAACAAGCAAATTTGAGGAGATTCTTTTTTAAGGTGTCTTTCAACTTAGTGCATCAAGCAAAGAGATGCACAAACCTCCTAAGTTTGATTTGGGATTTTGGAGTCTCGCAGATTTTCATCCAAGATTATTCAGATGGATTGAGTCAGCATTGCTCATGGACAAGCAAGCTTTGGGAAGAGTGGACTATCATGTCTCATTTTTCAAAAATATGGAATTAATTATATAATTAACTTAAGTTGTCCAAAAAATATAAATTAAGCTTAAAATATTACTTTTATTAATTATTTAAAAAGGTCGTTATAAGTGATAAAATAAAATGTCCCTAGATCCAAGGTGCAAAAAGGTGAAGAAAAATGACAATTATATTTTTTAATTTTGAGGAAATAGTGATCAAAAATAATTTATTCTCCCAAAAAAAACATAAAAGGGAAGAATGTCTTTGAAAAGGATCTTCTTTCTTTTTGAAACATTCTTAAGAATGAATGTTCACTCTTCTTCTTTTCCCAAGGATGAAAAGCCTACTAGTTTTCAATACAATTCTACTAAGGGATTACCAATGTGCTCCGACAAATAAGATTACCAATTTTTCTAGTTTACTATTTTTGGTGTGAAATTTTCTTGGCTTTTTCAACATTCAATTTGTGGCTTCAAGTTATGATTTCAATTTTGGGTTTATGGTAATTAATGATGTATTTTTTCCTAGTATTTGTGTAAGCAAATATCTCAAATACCAGGCCATTCTTGTTGGTGATTAATGTTGGAGGAATGGTATCATTGGCCTAATTAGAGTAAATTTGTTGAAAGATGCAAAACATGCCATGTAGAAAAAGGTGTGGTACAACACACATGATTGTAGAGGCCATTGCTAGTGTCCAATAGACCTTAAGAAGAACTGCCCATGGATTTTTTTCATGGATTGTTGTAGATGCAAAGAGGCAGTGACTTAATTTTTAGTAATTATTGACAGATTCTAAAGATGCACATTTCATTCCTTGCAAACAACTAAATGATTTATCAAAAGTGGTGAATTTGTTCTTCATTAAAGCAGTGTGGGTGCATGGGTTGTAACTTGTTGCAAACCAATCCTTCCAATGGGGGCACAAAGTTCCATAATAACTATAGCGTCACAAATTGCATCCCTGTGCAATTTCTTCTTCACCTAGACCCCATTTTAGCATGTATGGCCTCCCATGCCTGATCTTGTTCAATCTAGCTTGCACTAGCTAAAACTTAGGCATCACCACATCATTCTAAACCTCAAGTCTCAGTTCCTGGTTTTGTTGGGAGGACTAGGTTACTTGGGATGACTTAGTCTGAGACTAGGTTGCCTGGGGTGACGTAGTCCTAGACTAGGTCACTTGGAGAGACCTTGTTCCAAGACTAGGTGTCATGTCCCCATTTTAAGATAGAATTTTAATAATAATTAGATAATAAAATTTTATTAAATAAATAATGATCATAAAATCATATACTAATATTAATATTAAATATAAAAATAAGAAATAATAATAAAATATTATTATTATAATATAAATAATAACATATATATAATCTATTATCAAAAAATAAGATTTAAAATAATTAAATAATAATAAAATTACAATCAATGAATAAATAAGTAAAATTTACTACAAGGGATAATATTGTAGAAAGTATGTTGCCTTTCTAAATATGATTTAATAATAATGATAATAAACATAAAATAAATAAGTAAATAAATAGTATAATATAGATTGATATAAATTAACTAAATCTAATGAAAAGTCAAGAGATATGTAATAAAGAGATGTGACTCTTTCAAAATAAGATATAAAAGGGAGGAGAGTTCATTTGAAAGAGAAAAGGGGGAGAGGAGTTAAAGAGGGATTAAAGGGAAGAGGAAGGGAATGAGAATAAAATAAGGAAGGGACTTTTTCAAAAGGTTGTAATGTTGAAAGGATGTGACTGTTCAAAATGATTGTAATTATGAATGGTTGTGACTCTTCGAAATGGTTGTAATTAGGAAGTGTTGTGACTTTTCGAAAGGAGTGTAATTATAAAGGATTGTGTTTTTTTTTTTAAAGGACATAGATGACAAATTAATCAAGATTTATAAATCATCATTGAATAAGAAAAAAAAGAAAGATAGTGATAAGAAATAGGGTGATAAACATTAAGTTGCAAAGAAATACGAAAGGGGATAATAGGCAGGGAAACAACAATTGGCAGAGATATAAATAATGAAAAAAAAACAATAGTCATTGATTAAGAGAATAGTGAGGATAAATATTAAATAATAAGAGACAATAAAGACTGTAAATATATAGTACTCTACCAAAAGAGAAGAAGAGCTTTGTATATAAAGGATAATCGCGGAGAAGAGGTATGTAGCAGAAATTAAATATTTTTTTATAAATTAACAGTCATGAGTATTATTTGCATAGTGGTAATTATTTTAGAGATATTACCATTTTGGGACTTATGATTATTATAGAGACCAAGTTAACCTTGGTAGAGGGCATTCATTAAGAATGTTGAGTTTCTCTAAAAGAGGGCTCATAGAGACTAGAGGGCATTCTTTATGAATGTCAAGATTCCAAATTGGAATCTAGAGAGAGATTTATAGAGAATCTCTTGGAGGCAATATATATTGTAGTGGTTAATCATATGCATATGTTAGAGACAAGAGGCTTGGTTAGAGGTGGGATCTCTACCAAGTATTTATTGTTAATGAGTTCACTCATTAATAGAGATCCTAGAGGCCTTAGAAGGGCACTCTCAATGTGATAGTTACCTAATTGAGAGTTATTCTCATTAGAGAATTAGGCAAATCTGAGCAAAGTCTCTTTCTAAGGATTAGGTGGGTGTAGTATGGGATTAGTATCTAGATGATTTAATATTTATTTATCTTGTTAATCACTAATAATTGTTTTAATATTCATATATCTTGATATTATATCTTCATCTACTAACAATTGTTTCAAGCTTTAAGCATCAAATACTCAAGCCGGAAGTAGGTTCATTACACTAGGTCACTTTTGGCCACCTTGTTCCACGACTAGGTCACTTGGGGCAACATAGTCCCAAACTAGGTCACCCAAGGCGACCTAGTCCTGATAATTGGGGCCCAAATTCAAACCCTCTAACAACTAGTTTGCAAGAGGGGGAAAACTTCTTCCATATCAGCTCTCTTTGAGATTACAAACCCGAAATACTAGGGAGAGAATAAAAGCAAGCTTACCCCCCACTCCTCATTTGCATCCATACATACACACATCAAGCGATCACACATACATGCATCCTTCAAGCAATCATCAAGCTCAAACATTCAAGCATCAAGCATTCAAGGCATTCTTCTTCAGATCAAGCATGTGTTCATGATTGATTTCTTTTTAGGTCTTGTGGAGTCATGTTATTGCATCAACACTTGTGATCACATTCAAAAAGCATTGCATCAACAAGGTATAAGATACTTTAATTCTCAGATCTAGCCTCTACTACATATCAGCACGCTTTAATTTCAATTTCAAGGCTAATTCCTAAACCAGTGTTTGACTTAGACAAACCCCCATCAACCCAACATTTTTTCTTCTTTCTATGTGTAGGTGGCAGGTTACAAAGGGACGGATCTAGGTTCAAATTGAGCATGAAAAGACCTACAAAACCCCATTTTGTAGATCCAAAAAAACCAGGACTAAGCTGCCCCACCCGATGTAGTCTAGGGCTAGGCTGCCCCACTCATCGTCATCCTTCAAATTTTTGCCTAGATTTTTGCAACAAGTTCCTCTATGTCCATAGTCTTTAGATCAAATATCAAACTCTACATATCTGATCTTTGTTCTACTATATATGCTGAAAACTATTATTTACCATACTTTACCCTAGCTTTTACATTTCTTTTTCATAATTGCATAGTTATTTTCAACTCATCACAAGGGACTGCTAAATCCATTTTGTGCCCAACATCTATTTCCCATACAAACTAGTGAACTCTATTTCCCTACATTATAGTAACTTCTAGCAAACACTTTGGAAGATGTGGGCAACAAGACTTGACTATAATTTTGCATACCACCACAAAGAGATGGTCGAATAAAGGTTGTCAATCAAAGCCTTACAAACTTGCTAAGATGTTTGGTGGGTGAAAAACTTACACAGTAGCATTATTGTTGTTGTGGAAAGAGTTTGTTTACAACAATTTGGCAAACAGGTTGACAAAAAGAGCATCATCCAGATTTTATGCTAGAGATCTCCTATAATAAAATTACTTGCACAAGAGAATAACATGACTATATGATACAAGCACTTGATATTTGATAATAATAAGCCACTTAAAGGGGGCAAACCTTCAAAAGTATTCAATAAGAATAGAATTCATAATACATTGATAATGAACTAACCACTACCTCCTATGTAAACCATACCTATGCAATGGATGCCACTCCATGCCATGCTAGCTATCTATATAAGACTATAAAGTATACTGACCACTTCCTCCTATGTATACCATACTTTTACCATGGATGACACCCCAAACTGACAGTAACGACCCTTAACTAAATATTCATATAAATTGCTCAAATCTCAAATAGAGCAATGAAAATCAAACAAAATGTTCACACCAAAATATGTAGATCTGAAATGCCCATGTATAATAAATAGATATAAACATATAACCTAGCCAAAACAAAGTATTTTTTTTCATTCAAATGATAACATGGCTATGCCACTACAAATATTTGATGATAATCAAATTTCAATGGTTACAAAGATATACGAAAATGATCAAGCTGCTGAAATATCCAAATGTTGTCAAAGTCCTCCAAGTTGATGTATTAATGCAACCTCCATGGATTTGCTAATACAAATATTTGATCATTCGAATTCCAATGGTTACAAAGATATTATGAGAATGAATAAGCTTCTGAACTATCCAAATGTTGTTGCAATCCTCTAGGTTGAAGTGCCCATACAACCTCTAAATGAAGCTGCCCTCCAAAAACCAGAGTTTGTCCTCTGATCGCCAAATCAGGGGATTTCATTCTTAGATCCAATCATTGAACACAAGTGCTTGGAACTAGAGTTGGGGTTTGCTGATGTCATGATCATTATGATCCCATTTGAGGAAGTTTCCCACCTTATAATGGAGTTGAAGACCTGGCATGCACCCAAACATGTTACAATTTGTTTGAGAATTTACTATAATTTTACTCTCAAATTTGAGCCCAATAATGGCATCCTTGGGAGGCTTTGAAGATTGGTGAGTTTCTCTACTCAAATGGCAGGGGTTCTAGATAATGCTTACCAATAGAATGAGTAGATAATACTTTGGGCCCAACATTGGGGTTTTGGGGAATAGCATTCCATCATGCCAAGATGAAAGACAGTGATAATTGGTGGGTTCATATGCCAATAGGAGCAATGCAACAAGGGTCCAAGGTTTTGCTTACCAAAAGGATGTAATAGTTGGAGGAAGCATGTATTAGGGGTTGTCTATATCCGCATTCTTCAGGCACGCATCCCCCTGCAAACTCAAGTCGTTTCGGAGAGAAGGACATCCCTGAGCCGGGGGTTGTCTAGAGAGCATCCCTCTAACACCCCTCCACTGCCACCGTGCTTTGTGTTGCATCTCCAAGATGTTTCCTAGCAAAAGGGGACGTTTCAAGATGTTTCTACTCGGAAAATGTGGAAAGGAGACACTAGGAAGCCCCTCAAACTCTCAATTGTCCCTCGACAAGACAGGGGTCGTGACCAAGTCTCTAGCTGAAAACACGGCATAATTCAAGACTTAAATTTTTTATTTTTTTTTCTGCCCAGCCCTAGCCCTAACTGAACCCAACCCCCAAACACTCGCCAAAAAGTTACAAAATAGACATTTCATCTCTTTTTCAATCACAACAAGATCAAAACTGAGTATTGGTAGTCGTGGTTATAGTCTGAAGGTGAGGAGTGAAGAGGACGAGTGATTGAGAGTTTGAGGTGGAAGTTGGAACCAAGCCTGAGGAGACTTAGGAGCTGAGAAAGCCAAGATAAGTTTGACTCTTCAATTTCCTTCTTGCAATCGGACGTGGGCAGCAGAGGTAGGCCAAATTTCATTCCCTATTCTTCATTTTTATTTCTTATTATCATTCCTGCTGTTCATTCCAAATTCATTTCCCTATTTTTGTTTCAATTTTCAAATTAAATCCTAATATCCTATAAATTTATAATCCTATTGTTCATTCAGATTTTCTGATTTTCATTTAAATTTATGAATGTTCAATGAAATTATGAATTTAAATTTATGACATTATGTTCAACTTCATATTTACAGAATTCTGATTTTTTTGCTGCAGCATGTTCATTTTTTGTTTTTCATTTATGAATGTTCTTTTTTTTCTAATTTTCATTTAAATTTATGAATGTTTAACTTCATCTTTTTCTGATTTTTTGCAGCAGCATTATCATAATGAGATCTTACAGCATAAGGAGGATGAGGGTCAAGAGGTAGTAGAGATTCAGAGTGAAAATGAATCATCTAATGAACCTGACATAGGAGTGGGGGCTGAGTCTAATACTCAAACATAAACAAGTTCTATTGGGAGTCAAAATTTGAGCTGCCCTTCTCAAATCCTCCAAAAATGGGTCAAGGGAAGAATCACATTTAAAACAGTTTGCATCTAAGGTACCAGCAAAGCCTGGGACAGCTAGAGGCACTAGAAATTGGAAGTGCCACATGTAATGTTGAATGGTTTGGCAGCATTACTAGAAGTAATGTTCACTTCCTTCTTGTTCAAGGAAAAGGTGTAGATGTATGCCAAAAGGTGTAAGGGAACTTGAAGTACAGGTCTGAAATATTAAAATTATGGGGTTGTAATGAAGATGGAGTATCTGTACTAGCTACTTTGCCACATAGAAGTAGGTGTAATCAGATTTCTGCAAATTCCACTTCTACTTTGCAAACTCAAAGGCCACCAAATCCATCTAGTTCAGGGGCAGAAGAGCTTAAGGGAAAATGTAAGATGACTAGTCCATCTTCACAACCATTGGCAGATTTATTCAATGTACAAGCTAAGGATTAGGTAGATGATGCCATTGGCAATTCTTCTTTGCCAATGGCATTCCATTCCACGTGGCCCACTGTCCTTATTATAAGGAAGTTGTCTCAAAGATAATAAGGGCAGGACAATCATATGTGCCACCTGGTGAGACTAAATTGAGGACAACAATCTTGGATCATAACGATTCCAAGATTAATATTTTGATTGAGAAGATGAAGAGAGCCTGGATCACAAGTCATTGCAACATAATTAACAATGGGTGGATAGACATTAGGCATCGTCCACTCATCAAATATCATGGTTACATCTACAACGTGCCCTTATTTCCTTAGGGCTATCGATTCTTCACAGCATAGCAAGGATGCTCATTTTCAGTTCCAGATCCTCAAGGTTGCTATAGAGGAGGTTAGGCCACAAAATGCGATGCAGGTAGTGATAGATGTGGCCCACATGTGCAGAGCTACAGGGAAGTTGATTGAGGTAGCATATAGATATATTTGGTGGACTCCTTGTTGTGTGCATGTCATTTATAATGCACTCAAGGACATAGGTAAAATTAGTTGGATCAAAACAATTGCCAGTGATGCTAGAGATGTGCATATGTTTATCTACAAGCACCATACTTCGCATGCAATCTTCAAATGCTTGTACAAGAAGGAATTCTTGAAACCTGTAGAGGCTTGGTATTAATAATACTTTATTCTCTTGGAGAGGATGCTTGAGTTGCAAAAGACATTGCACCTAATGGTTATGTCAGCAAAATGGAACAGGTGGTTAGAGTCGAAGACACAACAAGGTTGAGAGTCAAGGAGATGGTAAAGAATGATGTCTCTTGGGCTGACGTCAAATATATTGTCCATCGTTAATCCAGCCTTCACAGTTAATAATATGGGGATTCTAATGCACCCTCCTTTGAAGAGGTGTATGAGTTCTTTGATTCTATGCTTGGTCAAATGAAGGATGTTGTGCGAGAGGACCCCACATTACAATTCTACACCAAGCATATTCAACCAATCGTTTACTATAGATGGGAGAAGCTCAACACTCCCTTACACATGGCTGCCTATGCATTGAACCTGAAGTGGTACGTGCCAAGGCCTACCAAAATTACAACTATAGAGGATGTTGAGGTGAAGGATGGATTCATGTAGGCAATTGACAAAATGTATGATTTTATAGAGGCTAGCCAGATTTGTACTAAGTGGACAAAATTTCCACTCTTTGGAGATATTCAAAGGCAACCAACATAGATCTAGAGATTATGTCACAAGAGGACCCCAAGTTGTGGTGAACTAGGCATGGGCCTAGATCTTTGACAGCTACTCTAGCCATTCGTTTGTTGTCCCAAGTTTCTAGTTCTTCTGCAGCTGAGAAGAACTAGTCTACTTACAGTTTCATCCACTTTGTTAAGAGGAACATGCTTACTTCTAGGAGGGCATAGAAGCTTGTGGCGGTACATAGTGCCTTGTGTCTCATTGACCACAGCACATACACACAAGGAGGCAGCCAAATGGGATAAAGAGCTAGAGGAGCCAAAACAGAATGGTGATGATGCTATATAAACAAAGTTGGTTGGTATTGGCATAAATGAGCTTGAGTATGTGAGGTCCAGAAGTTTGACTGATGAGGAGATTGCGGAGGAGCTTGGGGATGATTAGACTCTACTTCTAGAGACTAGACTATTAGCCATTGACTCATGAATCATGAGTCGATACTTATTAAGTTATTAATATTACAGATTACTATCTAGATTCTACATTTACTATAGTATTTTGTTTTTTAACTTTGAACTTTGAACTTTGAACATTGTTGAGAACTTGATTGTAATTATGAATCATGATTATGTAATCAGAATTTTGGTACTTTGGCCATTTTGCATTCTTAGTCATGCTTTTTGGTTTGACAAATGCAAGGCTACTTTGTAGTCATGCATGAACCATGGTTTTAACAATCAATTGAGAAAATTTGTTTTGGTCTTTGTTGATGACATTATAATTTATAGCAAGACTTTGAAAGATCATTTGAAGCATCTAGATGCAATTCTTGGAAATTTGCATGGAATCTTAAATCAATAATTGAAAAACCATATTTCCATGCAAATTCTCAATTAGGTCATCAATCTTGGGAATGAGATACTTGTTTTTTATGGTCTTCTTGTTCAAAACTCTATAACAATTACACATTTGCATAGTGCCATCCTTCTCCTTCACAAGAAACACAATGGAGGCAAATGGGCTAGAACTGGGCCTGATGTGCTTCATCTCCAAAAGCTCCTTTATGGCCATTTCTATCTCTTCATTGTACCTCTTGGGTGTGTAATGTCCCCTTTTGTGGCTTTCCTAGTATCTTTGGAAACTCCAACTTTCTTGGAAAGCGCTAACTTTATCATAAAGGTATTTTGTAATGTCCCTTTCCATAGAGTGGCAAGAATGATATGTCCAGCCTACTTAATTTCCATAGACTAATTTTTTAATATCCAAGAGTAAGTTAAATTAATTAATTAAAGTTGTCCAAAAAAGTAAATTCTACGGATAGCTTTACTTTAATTAATTTAATAAAGTGAAAGTAAAACTAGCATACATATCTTTAGAAAAGTCAATGTAGAACACACCAAGAGATATCATTATGGAGGCAATTGTTTTAATTTTATTTTATTTTTTAAAAGAGTTATGTTTACTATAATAATAAATACTTATTATGTAATTTGTTTTATAGATTAAACAATAAAGTTTTATATTTAAGTAAAGACAAATATAAACTAGTAAGTAATATTTTTGAAACTATTATCATTGTAAAATTTAAATAATGTCACATTTATTTTATATTTTATTAAAGAGTAATTTAATCTATGAAAAATAAGACAATACATATAAAAAATATTGCATAAAGAATACTTCGTCAATTATTTTTATTTTTCATATGAATACAATTTTCAATATTTGTTTTTTTTTAAATTCAGTTATAAATTATCCAGCATTGGAATGATAATTATATTTATATTTTACTTTCATTTTCTCAAGAGTTACTTTAAAGTTATATATATTTAATTTTATTCATGTAATAGCTATTTTATGATTTAGTTTTAATTTTTATTATTTTTTATGACGGTTCTTTTATAGTTTTTGTCAACACACTCATATCTCACCCCATGTTGTCTTTGTAGTTATGCCTCTCGACATAATTATAAAGAAATATTAAAATTTATTAATGTGCTTTAATGATAATTTAAGTGGGAATCTAAAAAGCCCTTTGGAAATGTTCTAAGGGAATTATAAAAAGAAGATTTTGAGAACTCATTTGGTATGCTGGTAATTTTCTTCTATTGTTGAGTTGAGATTTATGCTTGTCCAAACCCTAGGACAGAAACCCTCAAGGAAATTAGTTTCAGTAGTGAGAGATCTACCCTAGCTGGATGCAGACTTGCATTGAGTGATTGAAGCTTTATAAATTGTGAAGTCTTGCAAGCAAGAAATTTAAGAGTATTTGACAAGAATTTCTAGTAACTGATTCCATATTTCATTATATTGTAAGGCAATAACATTAACTTATTGAGGTGTGGGTTCCTTACATTGTTGGTGGGTGATTTGTGAAGTATTCAAGGTCGCTATTATCAGCAACGTTGATCGTGGGTATTTGATAGAGTTGGTGGAATATGGGACCTCCATTTTGTTGGGTGTTGTCATGAATGATGGTCGAAATGAAATGTCCCCAAACAAACACAAGAGAAAAATAGACAAAGGTGCAACAATAGACCAGCAAATATATGTGCAAAAAGAAAATAAATATTGAATTAAGAATACAATGTAACTACAATTCATTTATTTTGTAAGTGCACCTAGGCTACTAACAATGATACCACGTTTGGATTCGCACAATGAATTATCCAATGTGTCTAGGAATGAAAGAAGCTCCAACTTGAGGATTTTTGTTCTTTGTTACATAGAAGAAGCAGTGACATTTATGGAGTAGATGCTAACTTCAAGCTACCAATGTCTCAGAGAGTCACACGGCCATTGGTACCTCCAGGAGAGTGGTCGACCTTCAGAATGAATCGTCAAAATTGTCAATAATCTTCGGAAATGGATATAGTCAATGCTTTGTCGCTCCTCAATTGAGATATGTGATAGCCCTCACTACATGCAACAGAGATGTCGTTCCTTATCTAGTACCCACGCGCAGGAAATATACCTATCTTAGCCTTTATTCCTTTGTGTTATGATGATCTTCACCATGTACAATCGCTCTCATTTTGTACAATATATAATCCTCCTAATATGATATTTGCACCACTCACTAAGCAGCTCCCGATAATAACATATCTACGGATTTCCTTTAGTCATCTCACAGAAAATCACACTTTATTGACTTTACAATACTCTCGATCTATGGACATATAATTCGATTGAGTTTGCCGCATTGCATTATTTCCCATCACAAGCAGATCCCAATACTTGATTCATCAATCACAATTCCACAGAGCCCGTGAATCACTAACTAAGGATTGGGCCTGCCAATGATAGTTTTGCCTCAAATGTATTCCAATGCCACCATTAACTTATTGCTCTTGAAATAATCCCAAAGCTCACGCCAATAAAATATTACTCAAGCATTGCCATTTCCTACTCCAATTCTTTATTATTATAGGGATTAATCGAGTTGCTTTGACTTATTGTTGGAGACAACTTATATTATATCTTTTATACCGTAGCCTATTTGAATCAACAATTGTAAGTCACCAAACATTCGACAACTTCAAGTCATATCAAGTTCAATATATTGAATAATTTCAATTGGCTCGGATAATAAACTTTTGTATATTTGTAAGGGACTTAGTTGATGTACCAAGACGACATTTCATTGAGAAACTAGTCCCAAACATTAGATGAACTAGCAGACATCGAATATATATTGATCGTATTATATGTTCCCACGATAGATGAATTGGTTATTTTTATCACAGACAATATAAAGAAGCATTTGAATCGCTAAGTCTTGATTTTACAATGAAGAACAACAGAGCAATATATTCATATAATTTTCTTCCACAAACAATATTGGATCCAATTCAACAAATTTGTCTCTACAGAGACTTCACAAATTTGGAAACCACTAGTAGACTAGGCAAGGTCTTGCACCTCCAAAACTACAAGCAAGAGACCCAATTCCAAATCAAGATTGCAAACAACAAACAATGAGATGGATGATCGCTGATGATTATAAATGCTCCCATGAAACCAAATATGTATGAGGTTCACACATTTATGAACAAGCAAGTTTCAAATGAGTAGCCCAAAAGATGGCACCAAAACAAATAGGTCCACAAGTTACCCATAGGTCCTCGCCAAGGAGAAGGTTGCCATAGGTTACATTTAGGGTCGAGCCAAAATATTTATATAATTCCCTTAATATAAAGGGGCATGACAATCCTGCCCAAACATTGCTTGTTTTCAAGAAATCTGCCATCAAACTGATCATCCGCTAATAAGTACCCGGATCCCAAACCAAGCATGGACATCGGTAGGCAAATTTGTTGAAGCCTCTATGTTGCATCATGACTACAAACACTAACCCCTCAACTCTCCTCGGTGTAGGCAGAAAGAGTCTTTCAAGATAATGCAAATCTCCAGCAAGCTTCCACTGCTCTACTCTAATATAAATATCGCCAAGACCAGAAGCTTTGAAGCAACTCATCAATATCTTGCTAAAGTAAATCATCAAACACACTAATACCTGGTTTCCAAGTCATCATGCTATTATACCAATCAGTCGTTGTCCAAAACTGATAGTCTGAAATCTCAATGCTCAGCTACAACTTTCTCTCTCTGCAAAGATGCCACTCTCCCTAAAAAGCAACAATCATGCGTGTCTCATGCACTACAAGGTGAAAAACTCCATACTCCAACAATGCTTCATAAGGGAGAAGTATACCAATGGAGAAATACCAACAGCTTCTCCAAGAATGTCCTCATACAAAGACAAACCAACCATGTCACCATCAATGTGTATTCCCCCGTAGGCTGGTCTGATGGACATGAGCTCCATCACAAGAGCCTCTAGAGGAGATAACTCCTCAAACCCTCCATGAAAGACCAATGAGCCAAACAAATGTGAATCACTTATGTCTCCCTCAACATGTATAGATATGACCCTAGTGGCTCATCCATCAAACGTGTGCTCAACAATCCCCCTTCCTCTATGATTTGAACCCCAAAAGGGCTCTCAAAAAGGGGAAACTCATAAGCCTTATGATGCATACAAACACGCCTCTCTCCATGCCCATACAAATTTGAATGTAAACGATGTCTTGCTTGAGTAGCCAAACATTTAGCCCTCATATCTCCTTGTAGCCATCCATCACACATTCCTTGCAACTTTTTTACATCCTCCAAGACCTGATGTATAAAATATTAAAATCAGAATCTTCTATACACTCTTCACATACAATGTAAGTACCCATATTACCATCATCCCCATGTGGAGTGACTTTTATCTCATGACCGTGCAGAGGTGAGGGGCGGTTTTTTCCCAACAAAAAATCAAAATAACAATCATACAAGTCCATAGTGTCTGTAATGCCCTGCCGGGCAACCCAGGAGAACTTAACCTAAAACATGTTGCTATGTTTTATAGAATATTTTTTATTTTAAGAGTTTACAAAACAATAATGAATATCAATGCAGAAGCAATACAACATAGGATACAAACAAGTACATAAGTACAACTCAATTACAATTAACGACTCTCAAGGGTTCCATGACGTAGAATTACGTATACATTAATTAATTATTTTAGATTAAGTATAATTACAAATCTCACATAAACAAATGAATAACAAGTACAACCTCGTATAAAAGAAACATAGATACAACCAATACCATAAGGTATACACAATGAAACAACATCCTCTGCACAAGTCGGAGGGTATGTAACAATAACCAAGTACAAAGTATAGTACAATATCCCAAAAGAATCTCATCTAAAGCACAGATACAAGGTACAAATATAAACATCATAAGATAGGTATGAACAAGCCTCCAATGAAGAACAAGAAGAAGATAATAGCAACAAGCATCATCCAACACTGGTACAGGAACGTCGGAATTTCAAATGGTAAAAGAATCACTACCACCCGACCTTGTGGAACCAAAGGTCCACTCCCAACGTGTTGAGGAGATAACAACAGACCCCATTCGAATAATAATCACAAAATCCAACACAACAAAACAACTAAGCAATGGATCCGGAAGACTCTCTATCTCAAAAGGTACCACCAACTAATGATAAAGAAAAGATAATAAATGGCAAAATATCAGCAAGTACCAATACCAACACCACATACCAAAACCAACCACCAAATACTAAATACAAAAGACACCACCAAATACCAAATAACAAATAACAAATAACAAATACCAACTAATACTGACCACCAAATAATACTGACCACCAGAGGAAAATGCAGAAACTAGGAAGGAGACTTAGGCTACATACTATGGGAGTGTCATCACATGGCCAACTACTTGAGTTACCCTGGACTGGTCTCTCTAGACCCCAAATCCTCAAGTGTTTATCAGGTTGAGTTACCATGGACTGGTCACTCTAGACCCCAAACCCTCAATATGACCCATGCGGAACTAGAATACCCTCTCATGAAGACGAGGAATTATAATCATACATACTCTCTAGGTATCATCCCATTCCCATCCTTAGCCTATACAAGTGCTCAAGGCATGGGCGAGGCATACAATTATCTTATTAATGTTTGTCTAACAAATTTATTAAGTTATCACTTATTACACAACTTACGATAGGTTACCCTGGTACTGGCCTCTTTGGGCCCCGGACCCCTATTGTAAGTCACTCCCCTAAGATGAACCTATTTAACCTCCCCTAGGCTCACAAGTTATAAATAGATCTCACAAATCATATAAAGCATGATAATCAATTTCAGTTCCATAAAAGATAACTGGAACTCGCATTGGTCCTCAAACCATAATCTCACAATTACAAGTTGGTCCTCAAACCATAACATGATATAACACACCCTCTCAAAGAGTTCACAAAATAATGAGCTTAAGAAATTAGGTTGGGTAAAAATAATCATGACCAAGTCAACATTACAAAAATACTGAAAACGCACGTCACATAGAAGACAAATCCCCCCAAGCCTCTGTATACCACTCCTAAAGGCAACGTAATTTTTCCAAATAAACAACATCAAACAAGGCAATAGAATATACCAAGTAGTCAAACCATAACACAAGTCTCAGTTGTTTAAGAACAGTCAATTTTGTTTATTAAAGTCTAGTTTGACTTATTAAGAAAACATTCATATAAAATCTCATGCATATATACTTTTTAAATAAGTATTTAACTAAAATCTCCATGCATATCAAAACACCATGTATTTAATAATATGTTATTTATTTTCTAAATATAAATATAAATGAAAACATTAATATTAAAATCCGCTGTAAAAAAAATCAATTAATATTTTTTTATTAATTTATTTTTTCAAAATAAATAAATAATAATAATTTTTTTTCTTTTTTTTTAATTTTAAATCCAAAAACTAATAAATAATAATAATTAATTTTATTTTTTAAATTAAATCCGAAAATTTATATATATATATATATATATAATAGATTTCGAAAGTCCAAATACATATACATTTATTTTTCCATTGGTTTTCTAATTCATGATTTAATATCTTTTCCTCCATATATATATTATTTACTACTTTCTTTTACTCCTATAAAAAGATTATGCTCATATGCAAATATTATATATCTATCTTAATTTGATTTAATTTCGAAAGTTTAAACAACAAATACAAAAAAACACTAACTAAATTAATTTCAAGTTTTTCCCTATTGTTCTTCAAACAAAATTATGGGTTTTTTGCACAAGAAATTCAATAACCAATTCAAATTGAAAATAATGAAAATTCAAACCATAATCCTCAATCCAAATAAAACCATAATTTTCAACAATCAATTCCAATCACAAAATAGACAATCTTTTCAAAAGAACGATAAACATAGGTTTTCAAACCCTACCTAAAATCCCCCAACTGAATACAACAAATAAGGCAAAATCGAAGACTCCCAAAAATTGAAGCTTTAAAATAATTCTTTAACTTCCAAGCACCACGATTCTCCAAAACCTAATAGACGTCCTCAAATAATAACCCAAAACCCCCTTACATAGAAAACCTGACAAGCTAGGTTTTCAAAACATGCAACTCCAAAAACAAGACGAACTCCACTCAAAAATAATAAAAGAATTACTTATCTAGAAATCACCGATATAAGAACTTAACTATAACCTTGTTTTTATCAAACCCTCTTTGTATGATTAATTCTAATTTTAATAATAACATATGTACTTTTCCAATTACAACTCCTAACTCAACTTTAACTTAAATTCATATTTCACTTTATTAATTAAATGTGCATATTAAAATGTATTTAATATTTTAATTTACTAATTTAATATTTATGACATCTTAATAACATGCAACTTGATAAATAATTATCAATTGATATTATCTATACATTTAAATTCTAATTTAAATTTAATATTTTATTACATCTTCAATTTCCATAATTAGACTTTTAATTAAGTCTTTTTAATAAATAAAGGTACTTAATTAACTCTCAATAATTAAATATCCTTATATTTAATATTCTCATATTCATAAGATATAATTATCCTAATCTCATAATTAATCTTAATTTAATTATTTTAATCAAATAAACCACACAACAAACTCACATGACTTACAACACACGAAAATCAACTAACTCAAATAACAAACAAACTCAAGGGAAGGGCTCACGAATTTAAATCACCTTGATGAATTCGGATAGGTAGAAAAATAGATACTTGTTCATTATTCTAGGACAATCAATGGCTAGGGTTGGGATTGGACCTGTATGTTATCTCCCCTCTCTCACCATTGAGATATTGCGATAGAGCACGCTCATCCTGGCAATTCAGGGAAGTTGATGTCCGGTACTTGAAATCCTACATAAAAGATGAGCATGTACATATATTTATAAATATATAACAGACAATGACATGGATTGGCCGATCGTGTGGATCTCGCAAGCAACTACGACTCTGTCCCTCAACCATATCAGGCACATCAAACAGAAATATAAAACATACACGCCAATTATACACATGCAGGTATGGGGTCAATAAAGCCATAAACATAAAAAACATCAAATCTATCTGAAAATCTAATACACACATGAAAAGTGGCCTAAAAGCGTCTGGCCAATTAAACTGAAAGGTAAACTATGGGAGGGGCATTACAATGTCCTCAAGAACCTCAAACCTTCCTTCCTTCTTCATGGAAGATTCTTCAACAAGTGCTGCTCCAATATGTCTCCAACTGAAGATCACATGTCTCAAGCTCAGTTCGATTCTCCATCCTTTTCGCTGTCATATCCATAGGTGTGTCATTGATCGTTTGATCTCAAGGTGTGTACCCCACCAAACATCATTCTCCTCATGGATCCCAACTGAAATGCTGCTGTCCAAAATCACAAAATCAGAATTTTTGAGTTTAGGGCAGTGTCAAACCCCATCAAGAAATCACTATCTATAATTAGACCATCAAGTCCGAACAAGAAACGACTGTCACCAATTGGAAAATCAAAGCTTTCTATGTTTAGGGCAGCACTAAATCCAACCAAGAAATTTTTATCAACAAGAAAATCAGAACCGAGTGTAGGATACCATCAAGCTTTATCAAGGAATCACTGTCCTCATTCAGGAAATCAGAATTTTCTGATTCTAGGGCAGCATCAAGCTCAAACAAAGGAATCATCCTACTCGTGATAAGATGTCGAAGTGCAAGGAGATCTACTCCATCCTAGATCATTACTATCATCTCCACATGATGTATCCAACTGAAGAATGCAAACTAAATCCTCCGTCCTCTCAGCCTTTTGCTCAATGTCAACCACCCTTGCATTATGCTCCCCTTCCTTAAGTATGGCTTCAAAAGATGTTTGGATAACTAAAGAATGTGTCAAGCTAAACTCCACACCAAGCTCATCAACATGTTTATCTAATTCTTGAGGGACCGAGCGTTCCTCAAGGAATTCATGGCAACCTTAAGCTCATAGGTGAGCTTGTCTACATGATCTTCTTTTATTCTCAATGTGTCGGAATACATCTCATTAAGTTGGAGGAGATAATCTCTATCAACAAGGTGTAGGAAATCTGATTTCATCACCACCATAGCTTCTCTGAGAACCTGCAAATCTGCAAGTGATATTTCTTCCTCTTGCACTCTCTACAAATAACTTGACATCATTTGCAGGGTATCATCAATGTGAGTGAGAGATGCAACAATCACATCTTCATTTAGCCTCAATTGACCTCCCAAGTGATGTGACTTTTGTCCTAATTTGTCTACAGCTCCTTCATCAACACCTTTTCCATCTAACTCGTGCTTGATCAAATTGTTATCAGCATGACTGCGAATAGGATGTTTTACCTCATGCTCCTCTTCAAATGCTGTTATGAAATCAGATTGTGGGAAATTAGCATCTCCAACTTCAATCATGTGTTTATCAACCCACTCTTGGCTGTCCTCAATGCATTGCTCATTTGAAGACAAGGGACTACTGGTTGAATACTAAGATACCGATGCATCCTGCTGAAGCTCGGATGCGGGAGCGGGTGCCGATCCTAGTGCGGATATCCTGTGGGTGCCACCCGGATGCTACCATAGGCACCCGGATGCAGGTGGATGCCTGTCGGGTGCCGATCCTAGTGCGGATATCCTGTGGGTGCCGCCCGGATGCTACCATAGGCACCCAGATGCGGGTGGATGCCTGTCGCAGGCATCCACCTGCATCCGGGTGCTTGTGGTGGCATCCGGGTGGCACCCATGGGGCATCCGAACACATCCAGGAGCATCCGCAGGAGCCTGCAAGGAAAAACGAAAAATTAAAGTAATTTTCACTTAAAATAAATTAAGACATGTGCAAATAAGCTTGTTTTAACTTCTTTTTTTTGCCCTAAACCCTAAAACGGCCCTAAAAGAGGCCATTCAACCATGCTTTATCCCATTTTGTTTGCAGGTTGGATATTTTCTCATTTGCTCTCCATTTTTTGGATTTTGAAGGCAAGCTAGTTATTTTCGAAGAGGAACGATCGTAGAGCAAGGGAGAGCTTCCACAAAGCATTTTTAAACATTCCAAGTAAGCATTTGATCCCATTCTCAAGTTGTTTACTGAATTTCTTTGAGATTTTGATGATTTTTTAAAAATTTTCAAGTTTGTGAAGAAATTTTTGAAGGTTTTTTCAATTATTTTTTTTTAAAGAAATAAACAAACAAGTTTAGCTATCTATTTGTATCATTTTTTTGCACTTGTATGCTTGATGTTCGTAGTTTTTTTTCTAAATTAAATTTATTTATTTTCTTATTATAGCAAGGAACTAGATTGTATTGTGCAAGAATGGCCACCACTGGTAGTCAAAGTTCAGTTGGAGGGCAAGGAACCGACAATTTTAATATTGATGTTGGATCTCCTTTATGGAGACATACAACAAGAGTATCACAGGTTTTAGGTGGCTCATATCTTTGGAAGTGTAATTATTGTCAAAGTAACAAAGGAAAAGCATTCAATAGCTCATATTCCCGAGTCAAACTTCATTTTATGGGCCCTGCTGGTAAAGGATTTGCAATGTGCAAAGGCACAACTGGGAAGCGGATGTCTGATGCACAAATAGCTTCATTTGTAAGAGAACAAGAAGAGGCTGATAATTTGGTGAAAAGATCAAAAAAAAGTTTTTATCAACCTCCATCGGGAAAGAACAAAATGCAATTACCCACTGAACCAGTTGCATCCTCCAAACATCCATTCTTGCAAGTACCTGTACCAGGAGAGGAAGAGGAAGAAGTAGAGGTTACCACCCGCAAAAGAGGCCCTTTGGACAGTGCATTTAAAATGGAGGCAAGAGAGCTTGCTGATGAAGCCATTGCACATTGCCTCTATGCCAATGGTCTTCCTTTCAACTTGGTAAGATCACCATATTGGAAGGAAATGGTGCAAGCCATACTTAGAGCTCCAACAGATTATGTAAATCCCGGGTATGAAAAGGTGTGTACCACTATTGCAAAAAGAGAGGACTTGTATAGAGAGAGCTCTTCAACCAATTAAACATGCTTGGAAAACTTCTGGTATAACTATTGTGTCTGATGGATGGAAAGATACAAGAAATCGACCATTGATTAATGTGATTGCAATGTCCCCCAAAGGGTCAATGTTTTTGAGAGCTGTTGATTGTGAAGGGCAGGTGAAGGATTCACAATTCATTTCTAGAATTCTCATTGAGGCCATAGAGATGGTGGGGAGTGAGAATGTGGTACAGGTGGTTATAGACAATGCCAAAAATTGTAGGGGTGCAGGTGCTTTGATTGAGGGTCGGTGTGACCATATTTTTTGGACACCATGCACAATACACTCCCTAAACTTGATCATGCAACAAATTGGCACTCAAATTGATTGGGTGAAGCAAATTTACCAAGATGGGGAGGAGATACAAATGTTTGTGACGAACCACCACATGTCACAATCCATATTTAGATCATTCTCCAAATTGGAGTTGCTGAAGGTAAACTCAAATTGTAATTACTAAATTAGTAAATTTCATTTATTTATTTAATTTTAATAAATTTCATGTTCATGTTCAATTATCAAATTGTATCTTACTTTGACATATTGTTAACTTGCTTAGGTTGCTGAGACCCATTTTGCGTCTCATACTGTTGTTATGAGACGACTTGTCAAAGTGCAAGTGGCATTAAGCCAAATGGTTATTTCTAACCAGTGGGGTATATGGAAGGCTTCGAATTCAAAAAGAGCCCAAAAGGTCAAGGCTTTGGTCTTGGATGATAGTTGGTGGGCTCGTGTGCAATTTGTATTGGATTTCACCAACCCTATCATGACCATGCTCCGCTTTGCCGATACAGATACACCTTGCTTGGGGGATGTGTATGATGGCATGGACACCATGGTTGAGAAGGTAAAAGTTTCCATACAACAGCATGAGAATGACCCCACAGAATGTGAAGCCTTATGCAATAAGGTGGAGGCAATCATTCATCATCGTTGGGAGAAGATGACTACCCCATTGCACCTCCTCGCATATGCCTTATCTTTGAGGTACTATAGTGAGAAAGTACTTGCTATGCCAGATAGAGTTGCACCATATGCGGATGAAGAAGTTGCCAATGGGTGCTACAAAGCTTTTGCAAGACTCTTCCCAGATGAGGAAATGCATGACACAGTGAGGCTAGAATTTGGCTTATTTGCTTTGGGTGTAAAAATGTCTCCATTTGCAATAAAGGACCAAATATAAAATGGGAGCTATCACTTGGTGGTACATGTATGGTCAACCATACAAGCATCTACAACCTCTTGCAATCAAGATCCTGTCACAAGTAAGTTTTTTTTGTTTTTTGTTTACCACTTGTATTCTACAATTTAGTGTTTAACATTCTTTAAATTGTTTTTCATTTGTATGTTTAATTTTGTGAACACTATCCAAGTTGCAAGTTCTTCTACTGCTGAACGGAATTGGAGTACATACTCCTATATCCATTCAGTGAAGCGCAACCGGTTGGGCTCAAAGAAAGCTAAGGACTTGGTTTACATTCATACCAACTTGCATCTTTTGTCACGTAACCAGAATGAATACAAGGAAGGGTCAACCAAGCTTTGGGATGTAACCCCTGAGTGTGCAAATTTGGATGCAACGCTTCATGATCTCATGGCAATCACAGATGATGGTGATGATACCATGACACATGGTGCATCTAGCACAAGTGGAACCGTTCTTGGTTCAAATGATCTTGAACTTGCAGCAGTTGGAAATGATGAGAATATGGATTTTCTTGAGAATCCTTATGATTCTCAATCTGATTAGTGCATCTTGTGTCTTGACTCTTGAATCCTTGATTGATAAACATTGAACGATACTAGCAAGTTTCAATTTGAATATTTGTGTCTATGAAATTTTAAGTTGAAGTTGTTGAACTAATATGAAATATCTTGAATCTTGATAAATGTTGATTGGTGAAGTATCATTATTCTAATTTTGAAATTCATACTATCAAATGATTTAGTTTTGTATAATTCTTGCACTTCTTTGCATATTGATATATCATATATATATATATATATATATATATATATATATATATACACACACACACACACACACGTATCCAAATGCATCCGCATCCCCTAAAAAAAAAAAATTGCGCATCCCGCACCCGCATCCCGCATCTGCATCCAAATCCGCACCCGAATCGGTAACTTAGGTTGAATACATCAAATCAGAACTATGTTCCCTTGGAATGTCTTTGTCATGCCTTTATTGTACATCTGTGATGCTGAAAGTCACATGTTGCCTTATCAATCCAAATCTACATTTCCATTTATTTTTTTGCCTCCAACCAAAACCATGGAGAAATAACCATGAGTACATTTGTGATGCTGAAAGTCACATGTTGCCTTATCGATCCAAATCTACATTTCCATTTTTTTTTTGCCTCCAACCAAAACCATGGAGAAATAACCATGAGAAACCAAACATTTTCATATTGTAGGACCTTATTTTTAGGTTATCTCCTAGTATCTGCAATCAGCTCTCTAAGGAAAAATGCCTCATGATCTCAACAAATATTCCTCCAATGCAAATATATGTATGAAACAAGTGACATCAATCTCTCAACTTGACAAAACATCATCTCTATTAAAAATTGATTCTCTAGCAATCATTTGTAGAGCTGGCTCTTGCAAAGGAACAATGGTAGAGTCCATGTCTCCATGTAGCTGCTCAACCAATGTTAGCTCGACGAACTCTGTGAAAGCATCTTCTTCAATCTTGCGGCTGCCATGAAGATTTATGTATTCTTTGCTTGAAGGAGCAATTGTTGCTTCTTGCTTGTGCATGTTTCCATATGGCTGAAGTGAACTTGTGCACATGGCTTCATACTCAGCACTCATTGTGCCATGTGGTCTATCATCCTCATTGTTATCACCAACTTCATTATCCTTGTGCAAGTGAGTCTTCAATTTTCCCTCACAATGTTTGAACACCTTATTGATCAATCCCCATGCAGTAGTAGAAGGGACACATTCTTGCTTGTGAACAGCCCATAGCACGGATGAGATAGGTTGGGATATAACATTCATCACCTCAATGCACAAAATCTTAATGTTCTCCATGGCTGCAAAAACCTCTTTATCATGATATTCCTTGATCGCGACCAAGAAATGATGGAGCATATCATAGATCAAATATCGCAATCCCAAAACCAAGAGGAGACTACTCACTCTGATTTTTGCAAAGATCTCCAGTATGGTAATCCTGATTGAACTGTTATCATCAAAACATTGAAAGTTTTCTACTATCAAGTGCAATATCTCCTTCATAGTGTCATCATCATACAGTACTTGAGGAGCGCAGATTCTCAAAGTCTCACTTGGGCATGAAGCAACATCAACTTGATCCCCTCATGAGGATGTCTCAACCACCATTGTTGACTTAGCGTGATCCTAGTAGGAACAAGGGCCAGCTACAATGAAATTGAAGGTGATTGTTCCACCATACTCAAGTATGCTTCCAATTCATTTGGAATGATGACAACATCATCCCTTCGATGATGGCAGGAAAAGAACTTGTTACCAATTTCTTCTAGTGTCTTCACCAACCAATGTCCATTGGTAGGGGCAATGCTTCGATCTACCTCTGAAACTCCCGACAGGTTGGTCAGATCACCAACTCTAATACCACTAAAATGTCCCCAAATAGATACAAAAGCAAAACAGACAAAGGTGCAATGATAGACTGGCAAATATATGTGCACAAACAAAATCTCTATTGAAATTAGAATACAATGTAACTACAATTCATTATATTTTAGAAGTGCACCTGGGCTACTAATGATGATTCTACGTTTGGATTCAAGAAAAGAATTCCCTAATGTGTCTAGGAATGAAGCAAGCTCCAACTTGAGGATTTATGGTCTCTGTTTCATAGAAGTAGTAGTGACATTTATGGAGTAGACGGGACCTTCAAACTCTCGATGTCTCAAAGAATCACATGGCCAATGGTATCTCTGGGAGAGTGGTTGACCTTCAGAATGAATTGTCAAAAGTGTCGGTAATCTTTGGAAATGGATATAGTCGATCCTTTACCTCTCCTCAATTGAGATTGTGATAGACCTCACAATATGCAGCAGAGATGATGTTCCTTGTCTAGTACCCACACACAGGTTATGTACCCGTCTTAGCCTTTATTACTCTATGCTATGATGATCTTCACCATGGACAATTGCTCTCGTTCTTAATAGCATATAATCCTCTCGATATGATATTTGCGCCACTTACTAAGCAGTTCCCGATACTAACAAATCAACGGTTTTCCCTAAGTCGTCTCACAGCAAATCACTCTCTTGACTCTACAATACTTCCAATCTATGCATATATAATTTGATTAAGTTTTTTGCACAGTATTTTTTCTGATTGCAAGCAACTGCCAATACTTGACTCATCAACAGCAATTCCACAAAGCATGTGAGCCACTACTAAGGATTGGGCCCACTAATGATAGTTTCGCCTCTAATGTATTACAATGTTGCTATTAATTTATTGATCTTGAATCAATCCTAAAGTTCACACTAATGACATATTCCTCACACGTTGTATTAAAGATTGGACAACAAAGACGTTGGGGAAGGCGAATTCTGGAGAAGCGGTGATATTTAACCTATCAAGTGTTCAAATTTCTGACATATACCAAAAAGGTGCCAGTATTATTATGTGAGAAAAATTTCCAATCAGCTGTTTGCTCTTTCTCAGTGCCGGTAATTTGCATGAGACATTTTCGATCACCTATTTCTCCACATAAGAAGCCTATCAGCTAATTAATAATGATCTGGTCTTGTGTCAAGTTTATTTCATTCTTTCAATCTTAGTTTATTCATACAATTATGGACTGTTAAAATATTATGTCTTTGATAGTTTTCATTATGTATTTTTTGGAAGAAATGTATATTAATAAATGATCCAGTCTTGTGTGAAGTCTATTTCATTCTTATAATCTTAGTTCATTCTTATATACATATATCCACAAAATTATTTACTATCATCTATCTCTACCTACACATTTACATATTTATCTATCATATATCTCTATCTACACATTTTATGCATTCTCTCAAATTACCTATTTATTATTTCATATGTACACTTATTGCAATTTTATCCATTCCCAACCTAAATTGGATTATTTGCATCTACAAATTATATACAGTATCTCAAATGTACATTTATTCCAATTTTATCTATTGCCCACCTAGATTTGACAATTCGCCTTCCTAAGGTCATTTTTGCAATTACACGCTTAACCCCTATCTTTTTAAAATTTCAACTTCAAGTTTTAGCCAATAATCATAGATTATTTTTCCATCATAATGCTAGTACATATTTCCATGGTTTGGTGTTGTGTGCTTGTATTTACATGCATTCATTTGCATCTACTCCACATGTCTATTGGAAACATTTATTACTTCTCAATGGGTTATTACTTAATCTTTAGGTGTATTAACATAATCATCAAAAGTGCAAGTAATGAATGCAACAACAAAAAGAACAAAACACCAAATTTTAAGTGGAAACCCTAGAAGGGGAAAATCACGGAGAGCAAGCTGCTTGAATCTATTGTCTAAATCCAACTTCACAAAAGAAAACAACTTTCAAAACAGATTTGAAGGCACCAACCCCTAAAAGACTTCAACTTGACAATTACATTACTTATGGTCACCAACCCAAAGGAGATAGCGATCCCCTTAATTTGAACTTCAACTTAATATGAGAAAGGCACCAACCTCACAACTAATTATACAACAAATGACATACCACTGTTTGAGATAAGTTTGGAATGTTATTAGAAGGGACCTTTGTAATTATTATTTTTCATTAGCCTCTGGTCCACTCACAATTCTACACTACATTCACCACCTCTGCATCTAATACCCATAGACAAACTCATAGATTTAATTCATCGTGTCATAGATAACCTTTGTTATGCATGCATTTCTACTACACACACTTACAGAAGAAATGACCATCTCTCTCTCTCTCTCTCTCTCTCTCTCTCTCTCTCTCTCTCCTTGTGTGTGTGTACGTATAAGATTTTAATAACTTGTTTTTTATAATAAAACAGGATTTTTTTTAAGTGACATTCATGTCATATGACACAAATTGTTTTCGACAAAAGATAAAATTCTAGTTTTAATAAATTTCTAGCTTGCATTTTGTTTCAAAATGTTTTGTTCTTTCTTTTTAAATTAAGTTTTGAAGTCAAAGTAATTATAATTTAGACAATGGTGTATGGTGAAACACATGACATGTCTTGTATGTATCAAAATTCAATTTTATTTTTTAGAACAAAGACATCAATGCCTAATGCTTGGATACTTTTTAGAATTTTTGTTTCACTAATTTACTATTATTCTGTGTGTAGAATAGAGAACTTGATGTTCAATGAAAATCCTATGTTAAGTAAAACATATAATAAAACCAAAATATATTAAAACTATACTTGTTGGAAAGTTCATTTCTAGGGCTAGGATCTTGCAAATTAGTTTGTCAAGGTCATTACATTTTGTAGTATAACCTAAACTTTGAAAGTGATTTATTTGAGGAAAGTTGGAGATGGAGGGTGGTGTGATGTTGTAGACAGTTGTTGTGAAGAATGGGGCGTGAACAGAACACACTCAAACTCATAGTTGCTTGATGCAAAAGATGCCCTCAAATTTTCATCAAACAGGAAATTGTGCATCTGATTGATGATAGAAGGAAAGTGTGTAGTTTGCCAAATCCCAATGGCCTTCACACATCTTGTTTGTCCAGATGTCATGGCAACTTCAAATTCCAATGAGTTTTTCCCATTTAATTTTTAAAATTGAAAATATGTGCTAGAGGATTCAAAGGGAAGAGAAATTTTAGAATTTTAATTATTAAAAATATATTTGTAAAGGGAAATGTCCCCAAATAGATACAAGAGCAAACTAGACAGAGGTGCAACAATAGACTAGCAAATATATGTGCACAAACAAAATCTCTATTGAAATCAGAATACAATGTAACTATAATTCATTATATTATAGAAGTGCACCTGGGCTACTAACGATGATTCTGCATTTGGATTTGCCAAATGAATTGTCTAATGTGTCTAGGAATGAAGGAAGCTCCAACTTGAGGATTTATGTTCTCTGTTTCATAGAAGCAATAGTGACATTTATGGCGTAGACAGTACCTTCAAACTCTTGATGTCTCAGAGAGTCATATGGCCAATGGTATCTCTAGGAGAGTGGTCGACCATCAGAATGAATCATCAGAAGTGTCAGTAATCTTCCAAAATGGATATAGTCGATGCTTTACCGATCCTCAATTGAGATTGTGATAGCCCTCACAATATGCAACAGAAATGATGTTCCTTGTTTGGTACCCACACACAGGAAATGTACCCATCTTAGCCATTATTCCTCTATGTTATGATGATCTTCAGCATGGACAATTGGTCCCATTCTTAACAATATATAATCCTCTCAATATGATATTTGTGCCACTTACTAAGAAGCTCCCGATACTAACACATCAATGGTTTTCCCAAGTCATCTCAAGGTAAATCACACTCTACTGACTCTACAATACTTCCAATCTATGCATATGTAATTCAATTAAGTTTTTCGCATAGTATTTTTTCTAATTGCAAGCAATTCCCAATACTTGACTCATCAACCGCAATTCCACAAAGCATGTGAACCAGTGACTAAGGATTGGGCCTGCCAATGATAGTTTTGCCTCTAATGTATTCCAATGCCGCTATTAATTTATTGATCATGAATCAATCCTGAAGTTTACACTAATAAAATATTGCTCAAACATTGTCGCATCCTACTCGATGATTATCATAGGAATTAATCAAGTTGCTTTGACTTATTGTTGCAAACAACTTAAATTATATCTTCTATAATGTAGCGTGTTTAAATTGACAATTGTAAGTCACTAGACATTTGACCACTTCAGACAGTATCAAATTCAATATATCAAACAATTTCAAGCAGCTTGGATAATAGACTTCCGTATATTTGTCTTTGTACCAAGAAGGTATTTCATTGAGAAACTAGTCTCGAACATTAGATGAAATGAAATTAGATATATATTTCCATGGTAGATGAATTAGTTATCTTTATCACGAACAATAGAAAGAAGCATTTGAATTGCTAAGTCTTGATTTTACAATGAAGAATAGTAGAACAATATATTCATATAATTTTCTTCCGCAAACAATATTGGATCTGATTCTACAAATTTGTCTCTACAGAGACTTCACATATTTGGAAACCACTGGCAAACTAAGGAGGGTCTTGCACCTTCGAAACTACAAGCAAGAGACCCAATTCCAAATTGGAATTGCAAATAACAAACAATGAGATGGATGATCGATGATGATTACAAATGCTCCCAGGAAGCTGAATATTTATCAGGTTCACACCTCCACGAGCAAGCAAGTTGGCCCCAATGCAAATTCAAATGAGTGGCCCAAAAGATGGCGCCAAAACAAATAGGTCCACAAGTTACACATAGGTCCTCGCCAAGGAGAAGGTTGCCACAAGTTACATACAGGACCGGGCCAAAATATAAAATAATTCCCTTAAAATAAAGTGCCATTGGCATGAATTATGGTCACAGCCTCATTTGCTAGGCATGTTATTGATGAAGTGAAGGATTACTTGAAAGCTGGCCTGAGGAATAAAGGATAGGTTGAAGGATTTTTGCACCCCAAAAGGTGGGGTTTGGAATTGTTGCTGGTTCCAAGGGGACTTGTGCGTTGTTGGGTGCCATTGTTTGTGTTTATAGGGCTCTTTGTTAGCATTATAAGTTCCATCACCTTGTGGGTATTGAGCAAATAGCATCAATGTATAAGGTTGGATTCATGGTGTTCCAAAAAGGTCAAAAAATCAATTAAAGATGTATTCTTGTGCACTATTTATGACAGCAAAAATATCATTTTCATTTGAAGAGAAATATTGGATGTAATACTTCAAATATCAATGAAAATGAATGCCTATAAGGGATTTGTATTGTGTATACTCTGTCAATCTATTACAGCCGTAGCATTCTAACAATTCACAAAGCTATATTACACTCAAACCATTTGACAAAACACCTTACATTAAATATTGGAGGAAGTGCAAAAAAATTTGGCACGAGATTTCACAAATTATGATAGTGGCACTAAGCACAAGCAATCAACATGAGTCTAACGGTTCTTTCTATTTGCAGTTTCAATACTTTGAGAGCTCTCCACATTTCTTGGAGAAGTTTGCTATTTTTGGAAAGCACCAATTTTCATTAAGGTTGATATTCTATGAACACAAGGTTATGTTGGCATGGTCAGAATTCATAATTGACCTATTTTAGTATTTTCTGGAACTTGATGGTTATGCAGAATAAAATTATTTTAATTATAATGTGACTCATGGTTCAAAAGTAAATTAAAATAAAAGACACTATATAAAGAGATAAACATGATTTTTTTAGAAAGTTGTTAAATGGTCATCAAATATAGCTTATAGAAAGATTCCCCGAAGTAAAATAATATAAAGTCGCTAATAGGGAGCTAAAAAGTTTATTAGTTAAAAAGTGATTTTTATATATAATTTCTAGAAAGTTCCACAAGGGGTTATAAAAGGAGGTTGAGGAAACTCATTTCATTCATTCTTGGCATTTGATATCTTATTGATACCCCAGTTGTGGAGTTCAGCAGATTTCTACCACCCAGAGAAGATAACCCTCAAGCAAAGATCGGTTTTGAAAGTGAAAGATCTTCCCTGGCCAAGGGTGAATTCACACAAGATTCACATTGGAGCTGAATGTTTGAGTTTGAAGATTTGTGCAAAAAAAGAATTATTTTTCCACTTTGGTATTTATTTTTATGAATGTTGGAAGCTACAAATTTATTGAAGATTAGTAATTTCAATAATAAATCCGTGGAAGTTAAGTCTTGCTTTTTCCTGGCCATTACCAACTTGAAGGAGATTCTAGGGCAATTGCTAATGGTAATTGGGTGTGCTGCTATCTTTTGGAAGGAATAAGGATGTAAAAAAGCTTGCATGTCAGTCCCCCACTATTGTTGATATGAGTGTCGATCGGTTTCAGCTGTAAATTAATAAAGTTTGGTCAAGGTTGCTGCTCCATTTTCTTGTACCTGCTGATCACTATACTCTAAGTTTGGTCAAATATTATACCAGCATCTTCTATATCAGATAAACGATCAGAAATTATTAATTTGAGCAAGCATTGTAAGTTTGAATATTTCTTTCCATTACTTTATGACAATAGTTTGTCAAAATGTCTATGTATTATTCCTTCAAACTGTTTGTGAGAATGTCTAATTATACAAGAAGGTTAAAGCTGATCTACATTGTAGAAACTCAGAAATAATGTTATTCGTTGTTCTACCCAATGTTCAACAAAATGCCTGTGATCCAAAAGGTGGTTTTGATGTTTAAATCAGACTTCGCCTCAGTCATCTTTATTCAAGCAAGTCAACGATCTTGTTAGCAGCAGTTTGAAGCATTCCAGGTTAGAACAGTGATCCACTCTATTATAAATGATTTGTATCAACAACTTGAGTTGTAACAGCATTGGGAACTATGTGTAAATTTATCCAAAAATTAATGAGATTAGCTTTCCATGTTATTCTTGAAGTTTGAGTGATCATTCAAGTATGAAATGGATGTGTGGCAACTGTTTGTCTTAATGCCTATGAGATTTATTGGTAGTTATAGCTGTTCATAATCGGTAAATTTGTAAATTCTAATGTTCTACCAAGTGCTTGACAAAATGTCAATGAGCTCTTGCCAATAGTGGCATGTAGTGATGGTTAGGTTGTTGTGTTGTCCTTGCCATCAAGGTTCAAATCCCATGGGGATGAGGTCCCCCATTTGTGGCCTCACCAGTTCATAGCTCAGGGTCAAAGCATTTACACCTCTTAAAAAAAAATGTCAATGAGCTCAGATTCACAAAATTGCAAGTGTGGGAAAACAGTAGAATCAGAACTGGTGGTCTTGCCAGCCTGTTATGAAATTAACAATCCTTACAACTTGTATCTATTACATGTCAGTTTCAGCAGTTATAGGTTGATTTCAGCAAAATGCATGATAATGTTCAGTGGCTATAACAAGATGAAGTCACTGGTGATCTTGCCAGCCTGTTATGAAATTAACAATCCTTACAACTTGTATCTATTACATGTCAGTTTCAGCAGTTATAGGTTGATTTCAGCAAAATGCATGATAATGTTCAGTGGCTATAACAAGATGAAGTCATTTCAAGAATCCATGATTGAACTATTTAAAGTATTTGAAAAATATTTGAAAGACTTACAGAATTGATAAGGGATAAAGATAAATGGGATTATGAATGTGAAGCCACCAAAATTTTAGATCGATAGCAAGAATTTCCCAATGAGTTCAAAAATCAATTTTTCTTTGATGAATTCTTAAGGTTACTTGAAATAGAGCATCCTAACAACAAAGAACTTTATGACTGCATAAGAAGGTCATGAGCAAATAATGGTGACGATCTTATATCTGTGACAACAAAAAAAAATAACCACTCCAACAATTTCAGATTTGAGTATGAGAGACTTGCCTCAATGCAAAGTACAAATGAAGAGGAATTTGAGAATACGCATGAGGAGAATGTCTTAGTTGAAGATGATGATGAAGTTGAATTTTCAGGTGCATCCGCAAGTGAGAAGCACACGAGTCTTCATGACGATGCTTCATGACGATGCTGAGATTGAACCATATGGTGATTTGGAGTTCGCTAAATCAACAACTATTGCTGATAAGTCATATGAAGGTGTGGAATTTCTTGATGATTCATTGCTTGTGCAAGGAAACAATTAGAAAGACAGAAGGTCAGCTTGCTGCTACAAAACATTTAAGTGAGCAATTTGTTGGTAACACACATTTTGACATGGAGGCAGAGTTATCAGTTGATAATCCACTTTTTGTGATGGATGGTAGATATTTTCTAATTCTAGTATCAAGCTTGTGACCTTATCAGGAGGATCTAGGTGATTATTTGGGACACCCAAACTAAAAGTCAAAATGGAGCAAACAAATGAAGTTTTTGATAATTCATTGATTGACTGCAATACTTCCATCCCAACTATTCAAGAAAGTAGGGGAACTCATGAAAAAAAAGCAAGAAGTGAAGATCCCATTATGTTTACACCAAAAGATATCATCCTCTTTCAAGTCAAAGACAATATTTGGAAGGTTTGCTCACATTGCTAGCTTCAATGTGGGAAACCCACAAATACTGACATGGTGAGGTGTGCTAATCTTTTTTTTTCTTTCAGCCCACATATAAAGGCAATATTTTTTATGACATATAAGAGTGGGATACATAAAAGACTTCATAGAAAACACTGGTATGAAGTGCTCCTTTCTAGAGAAGAAGAATCCAAATTATGTGATTATCTCGGCTTGGCTCATCATTTTGGGACACAATAAAAGCAAATAGAAGAAATTTAAATGGATATTCCAATGTTAATCATAGTGGTGCACCAAAAGCATGGGGTAGAATTCTTGAGGTTACTTTGATAATTTGGGATCCTATAATCTCAAAGAATTTTATCCAGATTAGTCATGGGTTGAGTTGTGATTGCTTGGGAACAACCAATTTTTAAGGAGGGAGGACTGTTATTGTTAGACATTGTTTTCCTAATTTTCTGTTGATGTCAAAAGACTATTATGAATATACCTAAGTAGCCAATCCTAGTTCTGGTTCGCATTTGGGTTAGGATTCGGATTCTGGGATTCGGCAAAAGAAAAATTTGGGCAGGTTCCGGTACCGCAGGTATATATAGACATTTTCAAATATATATATGTGTGTGTGTGTCAATTCATAGATTCATACATGTAACATGTCAATGTTCATAATAAATTCAAAACTTCAAACATATAATAATGGCAGATCTATAGGTGGGAATAAAATGTCTTTTGCAATAGACACCTCAAAGACAGGTCAAACAATATGTCCTGAGGTCAAGGGTAGTGTTAAGGCAAAATCAAAGCATAATCTGGGCAATGACCATGTTGACATTAGAAAAAAAACACCAGATGCTAGTTTTTGTAAAGATGACAGAGAGCATATTACTGCTTCTGATAAACAACAAGCGAATGGAAGCTACAGGTCAAACCTTAACAGAGTTGAAAGGCCCAAGAAAAATAAGTTAAAGACAGAAAATAGATGAAAAACCTCTGGCTATTAATAATGATCAACAGGCATAGGATAATGGAGACAAATGATTGGAATAAGCTGCGAACAATTTCTAGCCCCGAGAAGAAGATTACTCGGCTAAGCAAATGAATTTGAATATTCAGAAAATAGATACCAAGGCTTCTGCCAAGCTAGAAACAAAATCTAGTGCCAAAGCAGAAGTTGACAAAGCTGCTCAGCTAGAGAAGAAAAAATTGCAACTACAAAAAACAGATGAAAAAGATTTGTCCAAACAATCAAAAGCATCAAATGGAAAAGTTGTAGTTGTAGCTGAATCTGAAACAAAGGCAAAAACTATATTTATTTAGCATTGGATTCCAGCGGATTCCTCTGCATTCCCGTCCGGAATCCGAGCAGAATCATGACAAGGATCGCACTGGAATCAGGATCTGGGCCTAAACAGAGGGATCCGGTAACTTAGGAATATACGGTTTGTCAATTGCTTGCGGTGGATGGGACTTATATAGAAGGTTGAAACTTCCCAACCAAGTCTAACTGCCTAGTCAGTTAGCATAATTCTCCTTTTGGTGCTGATGGAGAGAGAAGTTTATATATATATGCTAACGTCAATGGTAAGAAGTGTTATGCAGCATGTATTGTATTTACTCTGAGATATATGTGAAAGAACATTTGAAATCGCTGAACACAGAATAAAGAGTGAGTAAAAAATCAGAGTACTTCAAAAGATATTCTTCGGAGATTCTGAAGGCCATATACAATAGTGACAAGCCTGAGGTTGATAAATTGCTAAGGAAGAAGACGGAGGATTAGAGATTGCAAAGTGTGTCAGTGCTGTTAAGAAAGGGAGAATGCATTTGAGTGTGCTGTGATTCAGATAATCGAGTGATCAGTTAAAATAGTGGCAGGCAGCAGTCTTTGTTTGTTGAATATCATTCTTATCACTGTGCATTTTCTAGAAGTTTATATGTGCATCTCATCTCTGGACCCTGGTGGTATAACAGTGGCAGTTTATATTCTCAGATCACTATCTTTGTGACAGTTGACACTTGACAGTATTTGTTTTGAAGGAATTTCACTTGCAGATCCTATTCAGATACACAGCATATTTGAGAGTTGTTGTAAATCAGATTGCTAAGAGAAGCTTATATTTTTCATTGTTCTAAAGTGCAATGATTTTGAAGTTGAAATCGGTAAAACTTGCAACAACATTCTTAAAGTAGGTACTTTAGGTGTGTTGAATTGATATTCAGATGATTGTATTGTGCTTTGAGAAGTTAGTACTTTAGAAGTTCTGAGTGGGTGCTCATATTGAAAAAGTTGGTGCTCTAAAAGTGGTTTGGAGACTCCTTAGGGTGGGTGCCCTTAAACATTGTAATTGAAGTTAACTGTGAGGCTGGATTAGAACAGTAGATCCTAGCAACATTTCTCGTCATGGTTTTTCCCATCTTGGGTTTCCACATTAACTCTCATGCATTTTCTTTATTGTGTGGTGTTTCTTTTCAGTTTTCAGTGTGGTGCTTTCATTTCAGTATTCAATTAAAAGCAAGTTATTAAAGGATTTAATTGGGTAAGAATTTAAGATTCATTTACTACTGATTCACCCTGCCCCCACCCCCCCTCTCAGTAGTAAATTTGTGTTCTTCAGTTATGTCCCCTTTTTGTAGCCTTTCCGTATCTTTGGAAACTTCAACTTTCTAGGAGAATACCAACCTTATCGAAAAGGAATTTCGACAGTGGCAACAAGCTCAGGTAATCAAGATGAGTTCAACAATACTTTCTAGTTGCAATTTTGACATTTTGGGTGTACTCCACACATCTTGGAGAAGTTTGCTATTTATGGGAAGTACCAATGTTCATTAAGTTTGATATTCTATGAACTCAAGTTTGTGTTAGCATGGTTTAATTAACCTATTTTAGTATTCTTCTACAACTGTTTTTTTGGAATGCAAGGTTGCACAAAGACGGGGGTACTTGGGTACTTCAGGTCTGGGTACAGGTATTTTTTCAAAATATGAAACGGGGGTACTTTGGGTACGTCAAATTTTTTTTTACATAATTTAATATTTTATAGAAAATCTGAAAATATAATGACATTGAGTTTTCAAAACAAGAACAGTGATAAAGTTTACTGTCAAACATTAACTTTGAAGATTAAGTACACAAATTGAAATGTCATACAATCATTGTACCAAAGTTTCAAACTGATTAGTGATTACATATTGAAGCTTGATAAACAGCAAGCTGATATGCAAACAAAAAACTGAAACAAAATTCAGAAATCTTAATCAAGATCCTTAGCTATGATGCTCTCCACTGAGTACCCACTGAATACATGGTACTTGGCTACGCATACCAATACCCGGTTCGTGTCCCAAGGGTATGGGTACGAGTACCCATGCAACTATAGATAAATGCTTTTGATCCAAAGCTACGAACTAGTGAAGTCACAAACGAGGGACCTCATCCCTAATATAAGCATTCAATAATAACACCCCATTGATGTTTGAACCTTAATGGCAAGATAAACAATACCACAACTTCACCATCACACTATGCCAATACCAACTAGTATTTTCCATGAAACTTGATGGTTGTGTGGAAATATAATAATTTAAATATAAAGGGACTCGTATGGTTCAATAGTAAATTAAAATAAAAGTTACTTTATAAAGAGATAAACATGATTTTTCTAGGAAGTTATTAAATTATACCACTTCACCATCACACTATGCCAATACCAACTAGTATTTTCCGTGAAACTTGATGGTTGTGTGGAAATATAATAATTTAAATATAAAGCAACTCGTATAGTTCAATAATAAATTAAAATAAAAGTTACTTTATAAAGAGATAAACATGATTTTTCTAGAAAGTTATTAAATGGTTATAAAATATGGGTTCTAGAAAGATCTCAAAAGTAAAATAATATTAAGTCACGTATAAGGAGCTAAAAGAATTATTATTTAAAAAGTTATTTTTAAATATAATTTCTAGGAAGTTCCACAAGGGGTTATAAAAGGAGGTTAAAGAAACTTGCTCATTCAATCTTGGGATTTGATATTACACTGAAACCCTAGTTGTGGAGTTGAGCAGGTTTCTACTGCTCTAGGATGAAAACCCAGAGGCAAAATTTGGTCTCAAGAGTGAAAGATCTTCCCTAGCCAATCTGGCTTGATTTACACAGGAATCAAACTCCAGTTGAATGTTTGAGTTTGAAGATTTTGTACTGAAAAGAGAATTATTCTTTGGTTTATTATTTGTTTTTATTAGTGTTGAAACTAACAAATTTATTTAAGATTTGTGATTCAATAATAAATCCATGGAGTAAAATCTTGCTTTTTCCTGGCCGTACCAACTTGAAGAGATTCCAGGGTAATTGCTAATGGTTATTGGTTGTGCTGCTATCTTTTGGAAGGAATAAGGAGGTAAAACATTTTGTAGATCAGTCCTCCATTATCACTGATATGAGTGTAAATCAGTTTCAGCTGTTAACATATTAAGTTTGGTCAACGTTTGTGCTTCATTTCTTGAACTTGCTGACCACTATAGTCAGAAATATTATACCAGCATCTTCTATATCAGCTAAGAGGTCAGAAGTTATTAATTTGAGCACTGTATTTTTGAATATTTGCTTTAACTACTTGTATGACAAATGTTTGTCGAAATGTCTATGCATTATTCCATGTCTTCAAACTGTTTGTGAGAATTTCTATGGTCATACATGAAGGTTTCAGCTGATCTACATTGTGGAAACTCAGAAATAATGTTATTTGTCATTCTACCAAATGTTTGATAAAATGCCTGTGAGCCAAAACAGTAATTTCGAAGTTTTAATCAGATTTCAGCTCAGTCATCTTTATTCAAGCTGGTCCACAATCTTGTTAGCAACAGTTTGAAGCGTTCCATGTCAGAACAATAATCCACTATTATATACATGATGTAAGAACCCCTGCTGGTTCTAACTCTGACAAACACTGGATTGTTTCAATTTTGGACATTTGACATTTTGTCAAACACTTTGCATGCAAACTGATAAGTTGGTTTCACCAATAATCTGCTTTTTCAATGATAAAGACTTGCAAACAACCATTTAATATCATTCAAATTGCTTAATATTCAACATGGCATTTTGTCAAATACTTGGCTTGCTTAAATCAGATTTAAATATATTAACTTCATACATGCATAGAACAGACATTTAGACAAACACTTGGCAGATATATCATTCTGAAAATGCTCCAGACTATTCAAAGGCATTCCATCAGACGGTATACAATTGCAATCATTGACACTAAAGAGTTGAAATTATTAACAGTGATTGAACCTGATAGTTAATGCAGCCTTGAAATATTATTCCAAATTGATTAGCAACTGCCACGATGAAAGGAATCCAGATGGAACACTAAGTTAGTGACTGAATTGTTGTTCAATCCCCACACGTGCCAACCAAATGCTTGGCGTCACCTTCCCAAATTCCACGCTGCTCACAAACAGAGTGCGGCTGCCATTAATTCACTTCAAAATGCAGGTCTAGAGGCTGCAATATGATTCCTATCTGTCCATCTATTCTCAGTAAATAATCTGAATGCAAACTGTGATTAAAAACTCCCAAATTCATCACCATTAATCTCAATCATGGCTTCTAAATAAAGCCATCGCTGGATTGCACAATTAGTTGGATGTTAAACCAATTCAAAGTGCAAAGTCGTGATAGAATTCACAGTCTTACAAGATCAGAAATCTGAAAACCCTTGGCTCTCACAATTCCCCAATTCACAAAAATCAAATGGACAATAGAATGATTTTTTATTTCTCTGCAAGGCTCTTTATGATATTTCCCCATGAATCTTCATTAGCAAGGCTCTTTAATGATTTTGATATTTGTTTTTATAATAATGAGTTGACTTTATAATATATCATAATAAAGCACAGTTTTAATCAATGAGTATCAATTACTCATTACCCTCAACATGGTGCCCACTTTATTATAAAGCCAATTTATAATTTTATAATATAACTTAAATATTTAAACATTATTAAAGGTCATTAAAATATTAATATCTCATTAAACATTCATTATTTTGACAAGTCGTCTGAATCAGGGAGTCAGCCATTGCATCCTTTGTTTGCATGATTGCCTTACTAAAAATAGAAAGGGCCCATCTCTATCAACCTCAGACTTACTATAAATAGTAAGTATATGAAACTGAGCCCAAACAAAGTCCAATTTGAGCCAAACGAAGACCAAACTGAAACATACTGAACTCTAGAGAAGACAAGAACCTCCATTAACCAAGCCTCTACCTCAGAAGATACTCTATCCACAATAATTAGCCTACGAAGGACACGATAATAGGCTAATCCCTCAAACTCTGATGCTCATGAAAATGGGGACATTACAGTTCGCCCTCCCTAAAATTGCTTGTCCCCAAGCAATCATGACTGCAAAGAAACTCCACTACACCAAAGGTCCAAATGAAAACTATGAAATGTCCCACACTGCAACAACACTACTGAAGCACTAGAATAACCACAACTGCATAGAAATGAACAATATTCCATCTGTCCAATCTCTGCGCACTAAAACTATGCATCTGAAACAAAACATGTACATGAGGATCGAAAGTGAAACTGCAACTAATCCAAATCATGTACCCACTACAATACTCCCCAATGAAACCAACTTGGAATCCCGATGCACACGAAGGATCCCACAACACACTAAAGAGTGTCGAATAAAATATGCATGGATCCCAAACCCTAAATAGAAGCCTGCTAAGAAAAATAATCGTAGACCTATGTTGCGCTAATCTGATCACACCATCACCATGTTGACAATGGTGAAGCCATCCAATGGGACCCATCCATCCTGCAGTACTAACCTTGTCACCACCTGGATCCCAATATAAATGAAACTCACATCCATCCATCGTAAGGAGGTAAGGATATCTAAAAGCATCTGCTACACCAAATCTCCCTCTACACTCTACCAATCCCCCATGGGTGTGAAATCCAACTGAACTACGAAGATAAGGACTCCCAAGGGTGCTTGTGTCACAACCACGATATCCATCCTCCGCTAAACTGCCATGGATGTACTGACTCTGCAAGTAGTCTCCCACCAACTTGCAGCTACTAACTCCATCAACAGAAGATGGCATATACCCATCCCATAAAGGATGGTATAATCCTAGAGCCAATCCACATCGACGCATAACCAAGTCTCTACATGCGGATCAAAAGAAAAATGATGAGCACTCCTCATTGTGTAGTTACGGTAAAAGGATCTAATCTTGGTCAATGGCTCATCACTAACAACTCAAGAATCAAGAGGTGGCTTCCATCTCTGACCCTGAACAGCTGATTGGGAAGGGTCTCTAGTAACCCTCTCTGCAAACCCAACCACGAAATCTCTGTGAGGAAGCATTGTAGTCAAAGTTTCTATAATTGCTCTCACTAAACGTTGAATGTCGCGAGAACCTCAAATGAGAGTAGCCTCGGTGACTCCAAAGGGTCCCTCCCGAAACTCCAGACTCTCAAGTAGGTACTCAATAAACATATCTGTGTAGTAGAAATGATGTGAGGCAAAATCAACTTGTTCTCCTACAATCCTTGACTGATCCCTCTGACTTTGTGACACAACAAATTGTCTACCACCATCAGTTGCATGAGATGAAGTAACTGATTTGCTTCCCGGGGAGGGACAAAAATCAACATGAGAGCCATACTCCCAACCAGATGACACTCTGTAAATATCCTGTGAAGATGACGGAGTAGCGTCGTGCACTAACACACAACTCTCTAGAGGATCCACCATAGCCACACAAGAGCTATCAGTAACCTGACCTGCATCATCTAACATAGTACTAACCTCAGGAGAACCTGACACAATAAGTGGCTCTCTACTACTCTCAACCAGAGTACTCATCCTAACTAAGTCTACAACACCTAAATCTATGACTAATGTAGCCACATCCTCTCTACAACCTGTGGACATCAAATCATCACCAATTGCCCCTGTAGGAAGTTGAACTAAATCTGTAGCTGGTGAAGATTGAACTCAGCTCAACTCCATGGTAACCTCATCTAACTGTAACTGCAACTCCTGAAGAGCTAGCTGAGTTCTCTCCAATGTCTCTATAGTCGCCTCAAGCTCATGAGTGAGCTCAACTACCTTCTCTTCCTTTCCCATCAACACATCGTAACAAGTACAACCCCACTCAAGAAGGTAGTCCATGTCAGCTAATAACTGCAAGTAATTATGTTTCATTATCCTGATAGCTTCTCGTAGTGAATGGATCTCTACAAGGGAAAGGCCACTATCACCGTGCTCATCCAACATAGGAGTACGCCAACCACATATGGCTAACATCTGACAGGCAACATCATAATGCTCAATGGTTGTGGCAATCTGACTATCACTCGCCTTCAATTGCCCGACCAAATGATGTCTCTGAACTGCCTAACTCCCATGTAAGCTCTCTAACCCACAATCCGCATTGTGAAATGAAACTATATCAACATTGCTCACCTCATGACAAATAACATCATGTGTACTATCATCTCTGCACACATCAACAACTGAGGTACTATTGCTAAGCACCTCAATAAGTGGGTCATCTAATAGAGTGGAAGTTGTTGCTACAACAGTCTCCTCGCACACTTCCACTTCCCATGTACTTGTAAGTCCCTACAAGTCGCGATCCTAAGACCTATCACCAACCAATGAATTCTCTAAATCGTTTTCTAAAGTCTAATATGAAAAATCAGACTCGCTGAAGCAAGAGTCTTCCTCATAAATAACATCAGTAGTACCCAAACCACGAGCACCAACATCATCCACCTGTAAAACCTCTGCTATCTCATGTAGATGCAAACATAACTCATTGCTGTCATAGAAATCAGAATTATTAGAGATCCTATTTTCCATGCAATTTTCGTTCTCAACACTAGTATCATGGGTGCCAATACTCACGCACACCCCCATAACACTTTTTGGGTTTACCATGATTTCCAATTCTTCATCATGAAGTATCTTGTGCCCAACATTTTTCTTAATGTAAGTCTGATTATTACCCTCTATAGGATCAACTGCATGCTGGACACTAGCTGTTGAAAGTTCATTGTAAAGATTTCTAGATGTCCCACATGAAGAGACCTCTTGTTTCTCTTCCTTTTTGTTTTATAGTGTAAACCCCTTAAAAATGGATGTCATCTAAATCTTCTCCAAGTTTTTCGTTATGGCATTTGACTGCTTCCTGGAAATAATCATGATATTCAACCAATTTCCCTGTTTAATTGATTTCCTGGATTTTTCCATAACTAAAACAGCTGCAAGAGTGCTGATCACTCAAAATCAAATGTAAGAGCTCAATGATTTCCCCCCAACAGGATGGCAGGAAACCGCTTTGATACCACTTGAAGAACCCCTGCTGGTTTTAACTCTAACAAACACTGGATTGTTTCAATTTTGGACGTTTGACATTTTGTCAAACACTTTGCATGCAAACTGATAAATTGGTTTCACCAATAATCTGATTTTTCAATGATAAAGACTTGCAAACAACCATTTAATATCATTCAAATTGCTTAATATTCAACATGGCATTTTGTCAAACACTTGGCTTGCTTAAATCAGATTTAAATATATTAACTTCATACGTGCATAGAACAGACATTTAGACAAACATTTGGCAGATATATCATTCTGAAAATGCTCAAGACTATTCAAAGATGTTCCGTCAAACAGTTGATATACAATTGCAGTCATTGACACTAAAGAGTTGAAATTATTAACAATGATTGAACCTGATATTTAATGCAGTCTTGAAATATTATTCCATGATAAAAGGAATCCAGATGGGCTGCTAAGTTAGTTACTGAATTGTTGTTCAAACCCCACACGTGTCAACCAAATGCTTGGCGTCACCTTCCCAAATCCCACACTTCTCACAAACAAAGTGCAGCTGCCATTAATTCACTTCAAAATGCAGGTCTAGAGGCTGCCATATGATTCCTATCCACCCCTCTATTCTTAGTAAATAATCTGAATGCAAACTGTGATTAAATCCCCCAAATTCATCACGATTAATTTCAATCATGGCTTTTAAATAAAGTCATTGCTAGATTGCACAATTAGTTGGATGTTTCACCAATTCAAAGTGCGAAGTCTTGATAGAATTCACAATCCTACAAGATCAGAAATCTGAAAAACCCTTGGCTCTCACAATTCTCCAATTCACAAAAATCAAATGGACAATAGAATGATTTTTTATTTCTCTGCAAAGCTCTTTATAATATTTCCTCATGAATCTTCATTAACAAGGCTCTTTAATGATTTTGATATTTCATTTTATAATAATGAGTTGACTTTATAATATATCATTAATAAAACACACTTTTAATCAATGAGTATTAATTACTCGTTACCCTCAACATGGCCCCCACTTTATTATAAAGTTAATTTATAACATTATAATATAACTTAAAAAATTAAACATTATTAAAGGCCATTAAAATAATAATATCTCATTAAATACTCATTATTTTGATGAGTCATCTAAATCAAGGAGTCAGCGATTACATCCTCTGTCCGCATGACTGTCTTACTAAAAATAGAAAGGGCCCATCTCTATCAACCTCAAACTTACTATAAATAGTAAGTATATGATACTGAGCCCAAACGAGTCCAATCTGAGCCAAACGAAGACCAAACTGGAACATACTGAATTTTGGAGAAGACAAGAACCTCCATTAACCAAGCCTATGCCTCATAAGACCCTCTATCCACAATAATTAGCCTACGAAGGACACAATAATAGGCTAATCCCTCAAACTTTGATGCTCATGAAAATGGGGACATTAAACATGAAGTCCTGCTTTGTATCAACAACTTGCATCGTATCAGCATTTGGAACTATGTGTAAATCTATCCAAAAATTAATGTAATCGGACAAGAAATCCACGTGGCATTTTTATCAATATGCAATTGCTGCTCCCTCCATTTTTCCAAAGTCTGTAGGTTGTTTTCAATTCCTAAACAGTAGCTGCTCCACTTAAAGAAGGATAGATTCCAAATTATCATTTTCCCATAATTAAAAATTTGCATGGGAACACTCCAGCTACTCAAATTTAAGGTGAAAACACACTTAGGCAGCCGCATGAGGACATGGAGTAAATCAATTAAATGGTCATCTGAGCTGAAAGATCATTCACACCAAAACCTTAAGGAAACATAGTACATAGTATATGATTTTCCTCCTTCCAAAAATAATGTGTTTTGAAGGCAATTAAATGACATTTTGCACAGATCTAGTGCTCGACCATCCAACTTACATTCAACAACACAGTAAAAAAATATTACTCGTCAATAAAGCACAGCTGCCATAGATTTGAGTAAAAGGAACAGCAAATAAAACAATGAGCACAAAAGTTAATAGCAGTGACCTTTAATGACTGCAAAAAGTCATTATATTTTTACATCTCTAGAATAGCATAGTTTGAATGAATGGAATTCTCATGGACATTTAACTAAAGTTTTCTTACACATAGTAGTTGTAACCAATAGAACTTAGAAGCATCAGCTACTACATAGTATCGACAAATTAAATGTTAAGAAGAATACCTGGCCACATAGCTGTCAGGCCAAATCGATTGATAGCTGTGTCAGAATATGTTGTCTGTGAGAATCCGGATATGAACCGGATAGCTACAAAAAATGCAAAACTACAATCAAACTATGTAATTCATTCAGTCAACGTGAAGATAAAATATACAAGAAACAAAATCTGCACAGACATCCATGAGTATTTGGTACAATCAAATAAGAATATAACTATTTTAAGAGAAGATTCAAAATAGAGTTAGACTGCATTAAAATATGATTTATTTTTTATATTGAAAAATAACTGGCAAAAAAGTTACAATATATCCACCCCAAAGGTCAAACTGTCACGGATCTATCATCATACATAAAGCAGCGAAAAAAAAATTAAGTCCTCAAGATTCAAAAAAGGATTTCAAATCTGGGGGTAATACAAAATATTACAAATATAGCAAGCTAAGCAAGGCCACCAAAAAGCACAGTCTGTAAACCAGTATTATATCTAGGAAGTAGCAGTTCGAACTTAAAAGCTTCATTATGTACTATTGAGCATAGATATCATCTTTACTTTTGATTCTGCATTCTTTCCTGCTTCTAATTCTTCCCTTGCAAGACACAGATGTTCTGCAAATGGGATACCAGTATTACTATCAAAACATGAAAGTGGAATCCAGTTCCATCTTGGCCTAAATCAGCCTGTTTCTTCAAGTTTTGAGTCTTTTTTTATTGAAAAGCTTGTTTTGAATTTGATTGAAAAGATTTGTGTGATACAAGAACAACAGAAAGACTAGTTTTGGTTGCAAAGTGTAATAAATTTGACCAATTCAGTTCTAACTGATGTTTGCTGACATAAAAGTTTGAAAAGAAAGAATGCGTAATAGGAAATGAAATAAACTAATCTAAACTAATTAACTAATGAAATCTAACTAATAAACTACTTTAACAGATAAATAATTTTCTTCCTCAGAATAAATGGTTTCCTTGCTAAAGAAATAATTACCTACATTCAAGTTCACAAATTAACTTAACTAATAAACTAATTTAGCTGGGGGTATGGGAACTTATAACTAACAAACTAATTTAGCTGGGGGTATGGGAATTAGTCTAGCTGCTACTAAATTACTCCTTGGGTGTTTCCCCACTTGTACACCACACAGAGATTTCCCTTCAATACGTCAAAAATGCGGAATGTGTTTTGACAAAGGTATCAAAATTATCTCATTCTTGCTAATTTTCTTCTTCTAGGATTCTTTCCCTTCATCAAAATTCTTGCATGTCTTCTTCTTCCAGTGTTCTTTCCCTTTCTAAAGCTAATAACAATTCTTCTCCTACATCCAAGTTTAGTTGATTTTGGTCAATTCGTGATGTTCACAATTTCTTTTTTCTCTTTTATAATTAAACTATTACTTGTTTTTGTGTTAATCCAATTTAATGTGTGGCCTCCCTATTGAGTTTGCAAAATTTGTCATATCACGGTTTTAATCCTTCAACAAAGGACTTTCATGTGGTAATCATCACAAGTCGAATGAAGCGAATGGTGATGTTAGAGAAGATATCAAAGGCAGTGGAGGAGTGAAGAATGATGGAACAAATTGGATAAGTAAGAGCAGAACAGAAGCAATCGTGGAGCAGAGGTAAGAGCAGATCAGTAAGAAAAAGATGGCAATGAGTAAAAAGATCTCAGCCCAGCTTGTTGAGTGCATTTTTTGTGTGATTCAACCATCAGTTTCTTCTGCCCAAGCTTGGTAAACATGGCTGAGGTAGTGAAATATTTCACCTGAGTGAAAGGCAAGCATGGCAAACACACTACAAAGTTCCACCTATCACCAAGTTGGCATATGTGATCAAATTCCCCCAGCAATAAGGAAAATGGTGATATCAAGAACAAACCCCATCCAAATTTCCACCTAGCAACATATGAAAACAATGGTGTACTTTTAAGTGGCCAAACCCATGTAGGGTGGCTAACATCTTGTCTAGCTCTGCCTAAAATTCCTTCCTTTCACCCAATCTGCCTGGACACACTTTTTCATTGGTGTTACCACTTGAATCTTCTGCCTTAGACATGCAAATTGGCATGTCCCCTCTGCCAGGGTTAAATGAAAAAAAAAATTAATATGCTAAAAAGGTGTTTTTAAACACTAAATCAATAGTATAATTAATATTATATTAAAATAAAGATATTAATATTATTAATAATAAAAAATAAAAAGATTTTCAAATTCAAAGTGCTGGTCAGTGCCAAATAAGGATTCAACTTCCAATTAGGTGGGCTCCATTTGGATTATTCCAAATCGGTATAAAAGTGCACTCAAGATTCATTCTAGGGACATACTTTTGGCTGAAAGTTTGAATTTCCAATTATACAGTGATTGCTGGGATGACAACCCACTCACTCATACATCAAGATATTTGAACGAAAACCTGAATACCTTTTCTTTGAGCAAATCTAAATAGAGTTTGCTGAACTTACATTCCTAAAAATTTATCAATTTCCAGTTTGGCAATTTGTTTGCAGGTAAATACTAATAGTGTCATTGCTGGTTTCTGAGTATGGTGAACCATTGACATCTGCAGTGCTCAACATCATCCTCTAGAACTGAGCACAGCTGTTATAGGGAGTATTTTCATGACAGCTTCACTAAATTACGATCAGATCATCATTGGGAGGTGATCCTACATAGGTTATTTGTGGCAGATCTACATATTTAGACCCCATTGGTGCACCAACATCACCTTCTGCTGTAATAGCCACTCAGTCACCCAGGAACAGCTTGTGGACAGGCTGCAGACGACAAATAAGGTCACAGAAGTCATAGAAGGGGGTTCATACCATGAGCATGAACTTCTAGGAGTAGAACCACAGTGCAGTAAGGCTGATTGCAGCACATAGCAGATCTAGGTTTGGATGTATATCTGAATCTGATTGCAGGGAGTATACAATCAGGGAATTCGTGACTAGTTGATGCTGATCACAAACTTACCAGCATCCGAAATTGAAGGCAGACTTCCATACCACAGTGCTGCCCCTTATCTGTAGTTGGAACTGACCATTACCACTAACAATCATCATTTAAGAGGGTTTGATCCACTGCCCTAAACAAGAGGCCAACACTTATTCCAGATCTGTAGTATGGTATTTAGTTAGCTGGTATTAACCGCATGTAATTCTGCACTTGGCATTTTCATATCAGTATCTTTATATTTGTAAAGCTACAAGTGCTGTTGGTAACTTAATAAGTTGAGTTTCCTATATTGTTAGTTCCATTTTGATTGTCATTGCTCAAGGTTATCATAAGTAGCTGTAGTTGTCTATTATTATATTATTTCATTTTGCACAATTTCGACAAAAATCAGAAAATAACTTAGGATATTAAGAGGGTCATAACAATTGTATCGGAGTAGATTGTCCTGTCAACCTAAGGGTTTGAGCTTGTTCATGCAGCTGAGTCAAAGGGATTAGAGGGCCTTGAAGAGAGAAAAGAAGATATTAGACGCAGCATCACAGCAGGTGAACGTGGAATTGGAGGCAAATATAAGAAGAAGATGGCAGATTGAGAAGCAGAGCGGCAGATTGAGAGGAAGGCCTACATACAGAGGCAAGAACAAATAACACAAACACTCATCCAAATGATGCATAATATGATTAATACTAAAAACCATATCAACTTTGTACAGAATATTGCAGGAGAACGGAGTAATTCAGATCAGAATAGGGTTGAAAATAACATAAATAACAGCAAGGCTCCAATTGGATCATCACCACGACCATTCTTGCCTTCATTTTTACCTAGAATAGAATCACGATGGGAAGAGGAAGAGCAAATCCCAACAGCATATGACTTTAATGTCTAAGTAGATGAGTATTCATGACTTGATCCAGATGTCAAACAGGAGATCCCATTTGTACAATTACATAATGCTAGGAATGGATCAAGAGGACAAAGAAGAGAACCCACACAACAGTTTAATAGAGATCTACAACAGTGGTTGAATAGGTTGACTCTTCCAAATTTTGAAAATTTAGGGAAGGTTACTGCAAGGGCTTTGGTTCGAAATTGGACACCTACCTCTCTCTCAGTCCTATGACAGAAGATGAAGCTATCAAGTTTGCTATTCTTCACTTATATGGTACAGCACATGAATGGTGGCATCATGGATTTATCACACAAGGGCATCATCATATTGTGAATACATTGATTTCACACAGAGGCTCATAGACAGATTTGGCAAGGACCTAAAAGTGTATTTTAGAGAGATGATGTGACCAAGGCAGCATGGTTCAATAGAGAAGTACTTGGCGGAATTTAAGAGGGTATCAACCTTAATGCCAAATGTTACGGAGAGAAGACTTGTGTTTTTGTTTATTGAGGGATTCTTGGAGTCACTCCAAGGTTTGGTCAAAGCTTTTGAGCCTACATCTTTACAAGATGCTATTTGAAGGGCATTGAAATTAGAAGATTGGGCAACCAAGAACAAACTCCACCCCAAGAGTGCACCAACACAGCAAAATAAGGAACCCTTCCAAACAAATACCCTTCAACCAATAGCATTCCCTTCAAAACAATACAAGGGCAAACTCCACCCCAAGAGTGCACCAGCACAGCAGCATAAGGAACCCTTCCAAAAAGATACTCCTCCACCAATAGCATTCCCTTCAAAACCAAACAAGGGCAAAGAAACTAAGAATGAGCTTCAAAGGAAGAAGTTGTTCTCCCATTGTAGAGAGCCATGGGAGCCAAGACATAGATGTTTGGGAAAGAGGCAAATACACTACATAGAGGATATTCTCAAAGAAGATTCAAAGACAAAAGGAACCGAGTCTATGGCAATGATTAATGAGATAGAATCTGAGAGCAAAGAACGAGAAAAGATCCCAAGAGGCACTCTTGCTCCTCTTCCCAGGGCACCCAGGTACAATGCTTTGATAGTTTAGAGAGTCTTGCAAGGTCACAAGAAAACAATGTTGATTGATAGTGGGGCCACTAATAATTGTATAGATATAGATTTGGTTTCCAGGAAAGGTTTGGATACAGAAGAGTTTAACGGGTTTAAAGTCATGCTTGCAGACAGCCATATTATTCCTTCTAGGGAATGGATACAAGAGCCCAACTTATTTCTTGGGAAGCAAAAGTTAAGGATGATTTCTATGTTGTGGGATTGGGAAAAACAGATGCAGTCTTGGACATGCAACGGTTGCACTCACTTAGAGAAGTTACTCAAAACTATCAAACAGTGGAGTTCAATTTCAAAGCACATGGGAAGGAGGTGATACTCCAAGGTATTTTGAATGGAGCCCCAAGCACAGTTGAAATTAAAAGGATGGAAGTGAGTGTGTGGGAAACCCCAGCCACGCAATGTATGAAGATAGATAAGGATTCCCTCCAAGGTAAGATATTCCACTATGATAATGTTTGGTTTATTTTGAATATGCTTACTGTTGCACACCAAAAATGGCCACTATATGAGGCATCAGCAAAAACAGACCTTTCAAGGAAGAATCAGCATCCCGGCATGAGTTTTTGGAATTTTGGAGACAAGAACTATAATACCTGGATCTTTATGGATGCTGTTTTCCATCTCAGTACTGTTGTCTTCCACACCCTCAGTTTTCTCCACCTCTTCGGGACAGCCGCCAAGAAAAGGTTGTCAAAATTGGAGCTTTGCAACAGGGTATGGACATTGATCAAAGCATAAAGGATAGAGAAATTTTGACAGATGTAGAAACATAGACAAGGCACGTGAACTTTTAGACAGAATGTGAATGTCATAGTCACTGTTATTGAATAACTGCCAGATTTTTAAAGCTTATACAGCTATAAATCATACAACAAGTATGAACAAAGCTGATCAAACTTGAAAGATTCAAACAGTAAAAGATCCTATTTGTGGAAGCTCATTCTGTTCAAAGGGACTATTGTGGTGAAATATTATTCCAGAGCCAGTTTTATCTGGCAATGTCTACAGTCATGACAATCTGTTAGAGCATCAGTAAATATATAGCATCTAACATTGCAAGTAAAGTTGAATCTGATAAGCATTCCTATGAGATAAATTTAAACCTTCCTAAGAGATAGATAAGGATGCACGTCAAACTGCTGTCTTCTTTAAATCATGATAGCAAGAGAGACTCTTGTTCCGTGTCAGTGGATTGTGATGTTAAAGCTAGTAGACTAATGCTTGCAGGGGTAGAAACAAAAGACATTATTTAACAAAAACCAGTATTCTTACTGGATAGAAGCAACTTAACCCATCAACAACAAACAGATGCTCATCAATGTTCATTGATTTTACACAATGCATCAAACCAAAAAAATCACAACCCTGATCCTCGGGATCAACATTCATCAGTAAGTCCTAGAAGAGAAGGTCAACAGGCCTTAAGTTTAGGCATACAAATATATGTTCAGAAGCATCACAGGTACCTGACTTGTTGGCATAGAGTGTTATAATAGTTAACAATGTCAGAAAAAGGATTGAACCCTTACAATATGAAGAGACGAGAAAGAAGCCCCATATTTTTTCTACTTTAGGCAATTTTATTGGCCTTGGTAACTCACTATCAGCTGTTCCATGTGACATCTTATCAGAAATTGAATGATTTGCAAAATCCTTTGAACAGCCGTCCATATAAGAAAAAAGCAAGTTCAAGCATAATTTTTGTTTCCTCGAAGAATCCAATCTACTCAACAATAACGACACCTGTAAACATCATAATTGGCAAAATGATCCTTGCAGAAGCCTTGCTTGTACATCTTTCTTACTGAATACAGATAATTTAAGGTTATTGAACATGGAACTTGGAAACACTGTTTTGACCTTTTCCACTTCCTCTAGTGCCATCAAATCAATTGCTTTTAAAGAAAGCCAATTGGAAATGTTACTTGAGTCACCTCCTAATAGTTTATCAGACCAGTCAACAGAGCTTTTGCTGTTTCAGATGGGAGGCGAACTACTTAAAAGTTCTTATTTCTGGACTTGGGTAGTCTAGAAAATTTTGATTCAGAACTACAAAATGATTTAATTCAGAATTCTTCCTTAAATCATGTTAATCTGATCAATATCCGCGAGTACATTGAGGCCATTGTTCAAGAGTTCAACTCTGCTTCAAATCTTGGTAACATAACTCTGGAATCTGATTCAGGACTTCCATTATTTTTCAGAATCAAAAGATCTTCTGGAGGCTGCTATAGCTGGATTTCCATCCAGTAGAAAATTGGAAGCCAGTCCTCTTTAGTTACTATTGATGACATTTCTTCTCAAATTGGTTCCTCCAAAGGAACTAATTTTATAGATAATAACAAAAGAGGCTATCCCCTTGGAGACTCCACACAAGTTTCTTCATCTATTCAACAAAAACAAAAACCACAAATGAATCTACAAGTTTTGTTCAAGATTTGCTAAAAGACAACAGGGTGCATTTTAGTGAGAGAGTGTAAAGACACAAGCATGAAGATACACCAAATGCTATCTGCAGAACTTGCAAACCAGGGGAGACAGGCAGACCAAGGCCCAACGATCGGCAGTAACCTAAGGATCATGTTAGAGAATTGTACTATACTACCTAATGTATATGAGTGCAGCATAGATGCTTCCCTTGAACGGATTATAAAATAAATAATGATCTTACACACTGTTACACGGCATACAAGGAAATGCAACTACAACCAATGTACATGAATTGTTCAACATAATGCTGCAACTGGCAACAATCAAGTCCCCATCAAAATTAGTGAAGACTTAATATTTTTTTATGAAGTCGACCTTATTAAAATCTGCAACGCACCTATTTCAATGAGCTATGACCATATGGTCATTTGGCGGCTTTAGGATTTTTATTTTTTTTGTTCAAAAGTCTATATTGAAGGAGTTGAGCAGTTATTCATAGAAGATTAATTTTTCTATAAATTGCGAAGTGAGGACATTTGAAAGAGGTTACTACTTTTTGTCAAATACACAGCAGATTGTATAGGGAATATCATGGGACATTGAGCCCATCTGCGAAGAAATAGATTTCTACAGAACTTTGTGCATCTGATTTCTCCTCGGGATCCCATGTCTTTCTTATGTCTGATTATTTATGTGTAAAAAAAGAACTGAAACTTTGTGTTCAGATTTGAAGGAATATGATAAATGGCCTGCAGAACTTTGTCCCCTCCCCTTTCCTAATTAATTCTATGCTATTATTGAGCTGGCATGCAAATCCATTTCCTCATCATGTCCATTGTGTATTTTGTGAGAACCAATAAAGAATCAGATCTTTATATTTCTGCTGATGGTGTATATAGAGTTAAACTAAGCATTTTTATTTAATTTAACACACACTCCCCTTTCATCCTTTGTTTTCCCATTTGTTTGTGAGAAATCCTATATATGGTTCCTAGTGCTGAATCTGTCTAGGGTTTTTCCATGTTTTTTTCTTTTGACATTTTCCTAAGCTTTTTGTGCCCTTTTGTACTTTCTGGTAAAAAGTACACAAACTTTTCAAGACCTCCATCATACAAGGGACGTGGCCCTCTCAAATTTAGAGGAAAATCGTTTGTTCAATAATGACTTCTCCAACTGTTACAAGAGTTTTTCGCTGCCCACTGAACAAGTCACACTGATTGTTATAAACACTGTAGTGACAAGTTCACTTGCTAATAGGCACAAGGCTATGAAACCTGGCACACATCTCATAGACCTCTCTTAGTTGATCCAGCATGCAACAAAGTCAAAATATCATAGAAAATCAAATAGACACGTGGACATGCTTGCAGTTTTCTATTGAGGTTTTAGACAAAACCACAAGGTATTTTGATCAATACACATCAACACATCGATGATTCTATTCTGCTAGTTTGAATGCCCACTGAAGACTGTGTCAACAAAATCAAAATGCGGCAAACCAAAATGTCTAGAGAAAGAAACTGCTAAACTAAAAAACAAAACAAATTGAAAGGAAATATTTTTAGCTGATGCAAGATTACTCATAGACCAGGATGCTCCTACATCAGATCTTCATCAATTGTATCAACTAGGTACTATTGCTTTAAAGAATCCTTCAATGACTCATGCAATGGTTGATAAAGAAAATCAAATTTGAGAACGCTGATATCTAGATTCTAGGTCTTGCAATTTGCAATGAAGCCCTGGAGTACCAAGCGTGAACATTGAATTTTAGAAATGTTAGCTTCAAGCGATTCATACTCGTACACAAAGAATGGAAAAGTATAACACTTCGCAGGACTTGCTCTTCCAACTCTATCCACGCATTGATCATCCTGCACTCTATCAAGAAAACCATAAACGTGCAAAAGGGCAAGCTGGTTTTAGGCCAAAACACTCGACGGTTGATCACTGTCACTCTGAGACACATTATTGAAAAAGGGTGGGAGAAAAAGGAGGAGGCTTTTTGTTGCTTTGTTGACTTTAAATAGGCTTTTGACACTGTCCCTAGAGACAAGCTTTGGCTCAGGATGGAAGAATTGGGGATTCCTATGCATCTCAGAGCTGTTGTTCATAGGATGTATGAAGAGGTGAAAGTCAAAATCAGAACCTCAGCTGGCATTTCGGAATGTTTTAAGAGTGATATCGGGGTCAAACAAGGTTGCCCTTTATCTCCTACATTGTTTGGTTTATATATCGATAAACTTGAAGAGTGGTTAAACATGCAAAATGGTGAAGGTATTAAGTTAGGTGAATTTGTTATAAAGTTGCTCCTCTATGTGGACGATCTCATTTTGATTGCAAAATCTGCTTGTGGTTTGCAAGAACATTTATCTTCTCTTGAGAGCTTTTGCAGAACGGTGGGGATGCAGGTCAATATCCGCAAGACTAAAGTTATGGTTTTATCTAATAATAAAAAACAACATCAACATGAGTTTCACTTTGGTGGAAGTGTTCTTGAAGAAGTTGCGGAATATAAATACCTCGGCATTGATTTCAACAAAAAACTACGCTGGTCTGGCTGCATAAATAAAAGGACATTAGGTGGATGGAAAGCATTTTATGCTCTTCATGTTAGAAAGTAAAGTCCACCAAGATAACTAAGGGAGGGGTGAATCAGTTATCAGATAAATACAACTTTTATCAACTTCAATAGATTTTAACCATGTAAGCAATGTAATCAACAACCATAGAAAGATATACATGCACAATAACACAATGACACAAGATATGTTGACTAGGGAACCTCTTGATCAAAGAGTAAACAGCGGTAGGAATGATGCCCACTAAAGATGCACTAATATGAATATTCTTTCTAAAAGGATGGACTCTGTTAGGAGTCTTATGAAATACATTCAGTACATATGAATCCCTATTAGGAGATTTTGAATCCCTGTTAAAAGATTCTAACTCTGTTAGGAGTTATGGAAGACAGAAGGACCCACTGCCCAAACAACTTCAGGGTAAGATCACTGAACTCACTGTCCAACTGATCTTTGTATTACTCAACAGAATAATACCAAAAGATTACTGACCTCAACAATCCAATACTCCTCTGACTGTGCCAAACCGCACCAACTCCTTCAAATCTCAATACCAAATCTCAGTACTTCGCATGTCCTCTTTCAACAATTTCGCTTTCACAATTCCTTCATGCACTTTCTCATTGCATATTCCACTACAATAAGGAATACATTCCTTCCTTTATACCACACTCAAGTAATTACAAATGAGTCGGCATACAAATTACAAAATACAATTTTCCACACATTACATCAAAAATACACAAAACTCTCGGCTTCCAATCAATATAATTCTTCACTCGTGCGACCTCGAATCTTGCGTTGTCAACCACGTCACTATCAACATGTCTCCAACTGCTCTCTAACTGTGCATAACCAAATTCCATCCCAATTAGGAGATATCATCCGATTTCCACAAACCGCTACTCATGAACACTGCCTGAATACTGCTTCAACTGATTTGCTCATAACTTCCATGAATAAATGAATTACTGTCAGCGCTCTTAACCATGATCTAATAACACATCATAGAGTAAGTCCTCAACTGCGCATAGCTTCATCTTCAATATCCCAAGTGCGCTAACTCAAACACTGTCTACTTCTCTGCTAATCTTCAATAGATCACTGTGTTGACATCAATGACAATCACAATCATGAATGCAACAACAACTGCTACAGAATGGCTGCTAATACTCCCCCATAAGATATATTCAACATTCATTCTTAACAATATCCCCCATTGGCATTGATGGCAACATAGATGAAAAAACATCCAAGTTCCATAAGTCCAATACTGCAACACTGTTGCTTTGAAAAATGCTTTCAAGTCTTCTTCATCAATCAAATCTTACTTCGTTTTCCTATTCAGTTCTCTCCAACAGATGGTACAAATGGTTTTTCATGTACACTTCTCCCCCATTGACATCAATGACAGAAATTTCATCATTATGTCAACAACAACTTCAATGTCGAAAGACACTGTTCAGAAAATACATTCACTAGAGTCCTCATGACTCAGCTCAGATACACATACTCCTCCATAGAGGAAGTACCAACATCCAGTCCAGAAGAAAAATAGGGCTCATATACCATTGGACGGATGCAACAATCTGCATCACTTCTCAAAAGTAAGCTAGGGCATAACCCCAAGCATACCTCTCAGATACTCAAATGTATCCTTAGACAAAGGTTTTGTAAATGTGTCTGCAATCTGCTCTTTTGTGCTTATGTACTGAAGTCTAACTTCTTTTTCTGCTACTTTCTCTCTCACTACATGATACTTTATCTCTATATGCTTTGTCTTAGAATGTAACACAGGGTTCTTAGACATACTAACTGTGCTGGTGTTATCACAATGTATAACAACAGGTTCAACAAATTTTACTCCAATATTCTTCAGCATTTGTTTCTTCCAAATTATCTGGTTACAATTGTTTGCTGCTACTACATACTCTGTTTCTACTGTGCTCTGTGAAATACAATTATGCTTCTTACTTAGCCAAGAAACCAATCTTCCTCCAAGGAAAAATGCTCCACCACTAGTGCTCTTTTTATCATCAACACTGCCTCCCCAATCAGCATTTGATAGTGCATGTCCAAACCATAGTTCATAGGGTGTCTTGTTTGTGTCTGCTCTGATTTGTACTCTGTTCATTGTATACACTATTGTGTTCACTGCTTCTCTCCAGAATATCTTCGCTAAGTCATTCTCAAATAACATAGCTCTTGCTGCTTCAATTATTGATCTGTTTCTCCTTTCTGCAATACCATTTTGTTCAAGTGTCCTAGGGGCTGAAAATTGTCTCTTAATACCATTCACTTCACAAAAGATGTTAAATTCTTTAGAAGTAAATTCTCCACCTCTATCTAATCTCAAACATTTAATATTCGTTCCAGATTCATTCTCAACTTTATTCTTAATGATCTTAAACCTATCAAATGCTTCAGATTTTTCTTTAAGAAATGCAATCCACATCATTCTTGTAAAGTCATCAACAAGAATCATAAAATACCTTTCTCCATAGAATCCTCTAGTCCTTGTAAGACCGCTCAAGTCTGTATGAACAATCTCAACTTCTCTGTTGTTGTAAACTTCTTGCTGGGAAATGAGCTTCTCTTCTATTTGGCCATCACACATTCCTTGCAAATCATGTTAGTAGGCTTCATAATTTTAGGCAAATCTCTTACTACAAGTGTAGTACTCACTTTCACAATGTTATCAAAGTTTATATGACAAAATCTTCTGTGCCATAACCAACTATCATCAATCTTAGTAATCAAACATGTCATCTCAGTAGGATTCAACTGAAATACATTACCTCTGGTTCTAGATCCAGTACCAATCAAATTTTCATCTTTGTCTTTAATCACACAAGTTTTCTCAGTAAACCAAACTTGATATCCCTTATCAACTAACTGTCCAACACTCAAAAGATTATGTTTCAAACCATCCACAAAGTAAACATCATCAGTATTAGTCTTTCCATCAAGGATATTAGATCCTATACCTTTAATCAAACAAGGTGCATTGTTTCCGACTCTAACAACTCCTCCATCATAATTGTTAAACTTTATGAACTTTTTCATGTCTCCAGTCATATGATGTGAACAACCACTGTCTATAATCCAATCAGCTTTCTTTTCTACTTAGGAAACTAAAGTTTTTTCTTCCTTAATTTCAGTTTCAGGATTTTCTTCTTTAATTGCTACAAATCCTATATCATCATTATTCTCAATATCACTTTCACTTAAAGTTCTTTCCAAACTAGCTTCAAGTTCTTCATCATTTGCATAATAACATTCTTTGGTTCTTCTAGGCTTAAAGTTGTTTCTATACTTCTTAACTCTCTTAGGACATTTAGATGCAAAATGACCATATTCTTGACAAGTTCAACATTTAAAAAATTTATTACCGTCTGGTTCTCTCTTCACAAGCAAGGCAATACCTTCTTCAATTTTCCTGTCTTCTTCATTTCTAGATCTGCTACTGCTAGCATAATCTCCGCTCACATTGATGCTTCTTGACAAAGTAGGGCGAACACTAAGAGCACTGAATGTTGTCTCCATTCTAGGTAGGTCTCCTGATAACCTCAGGTTCATTTCTACTACTTCCAATCTACCAAGAAGAGTCTCTCTTGTAAAGTTTGTAGTACAAGGTATGACTTGTTCAATCATCTGTGTTGTCTACTTAAATGCAGGAGTCAATGTCCTCAGAATTTTCCATATCACTTCATTCTTTGTCTTTGTTCCACCACAAGATTTTATACCTGCAACAATCTTTGACATTCTACCAATATAGCTTCTAACAGATTCATCTTCCATCATTCTTATATCTTCAAATGCACATATCCAATTATGTAATTTGACTTTCTTAGCATGTTCGTCACCTTCAAAAGTAGATTGTAAAGCTAACCAAATTTCATGAAATGTTTTCAAATATTTTACCTGACTGTATTCATTCTCCGGAAGGGCTGACAAGAGTGCTTCTCTAGCAAGTATGTTACACATGAATAGATCTCTTTCATCATTAGTACATGTTTCAATGTTATCCTCATCAATGATAGTCTTCTCATTCTTTGTAATCAACCAATAACCTAGTCCTAAACACAATAGATGTGTCTTCATCTTTTCTTTCCAACTGTCAAAATTTACTCCATCAAACTTAGGGCTTTCTTTCCTAAAATTCGCCATGGATCTCCTTAAGCTGTTAAACTTTTCTTTCAAGGACCTGTTGCTCTGATACCAATTGTTAGAAAGTAAAGTCCACCAAGATAACTGAGAGGGGGGTGAATCAGTTATCAGATAAATACAACTTTTATCAACTTCAATAGATTTTAACCATGTAAGCAATGTAATCAACAACCATAGAAAGATATACATGCACAATAACACAATGACACAAGATATGTTGACTAGGGAACCTCTTGATCAAAGAGTAAACCCCGGTGGGAATGATGCTCACAAAAGATGCACTAATATAAATATTCCTTCTGAAAGGATGGACTCTGTTAGGAGTCTTATGAAATACATTCAATACATATGAATCCCTGTTAGGAGATTTTGAATCCCTATTAAAAGATTCTAACTCTGTTAGGAGTTATGGAAGACAGAAGGACCCACTGCCCAAACAGATTCAAGGTAAGATCACTGAACTCACTGTCCAACTGATCTTTGTATTACTCAACAGAATAATACCAAAAGATTACTGACCTCAACAATCCAATACTCCTTCTCTGACTGTGCCAAACCGCACCAACTCCTTCTTCAGATCTCAATACCAGATCTCAGTACTTCGCATGTCCTCTTTCAACAATTTCGCTTTCACAATTCCTTCATACACTTTCTCATTACATATTCCACTACAACAAGGAATACATTCCTTCTTTTATACCACACTCAAGTAATTACAAATGAGTCGGCATACAAATTACAAAATATAATTTTCCACACGTTACATCAAAAATACACAAAACTGTCAGCTTCCAATCAATATAATTCTTCACTCGTGCGACCTCGGATCTTGCATTGTCAACCACGTCACTATCAACATGTCTCCAACTGCTCTCTAACTGCGCGTAACCAGATTCCATCCCAATTAGGAGATATCATTCTATTTCCACAAACCGCTACTCAGAAACACTGCCTGAATACTGCTTCCACTGATTTGCTCATAACTTCCATGAATAAATGAATTACTGTCAACGCTCTTAACCACGATCTAATAACACATCATAGAGTAAGTCTTCAACTGCGCATAGCTTCATCTTCAATATTCCAAGTGCGCTAACTCAAACATTGTCTGCTTCTCTGCTAATCTTCAGTAGATCACTGTGTTGACATCAATGACAATCACAGTCATGAATGCAACAACAACTGCTACAAAATGGCTGCTAATACTCCCCCATAGGATATATTCAGCATTCATTCCTAACACTTCAAAACAGGTGCCATGAAGCAAAGCTTTGGGATTGGAAAACTATTCAAACCTTGTTTGGTCTTCTTGTGCTACTAGTTATTCTTTATTGGTGTGAATTATGGGCCAGCAACACTTCAATAGCACAATGGAAACAAATCAAGGGAATCCAAAAGTGTTTGATCACAAGCAAATTTAAAATCAAAAGCACCGTTCCATATGATATCATGCTAAGTGAAATGGGGGCTGCCCCTATCGAGGCACTTGCTATGGTTCGCCTCATAAGTTATCTAAAAAGAATCGAAAGAATGGAAGGAGATAGATGGCCTAAACTTGTCTTTAATGATACATTGTGTAAACGAAAATGGACATGGATGCAACAAAACATCAAGTGGATGAGTAAATAAAATATCTAATTCAATATGTGCCCCACAAATAACAAAGAAATAAAGGTCTTTGTTATGGAGAAATTTTACAAGAGAAATTGGGAGAATGGGATCGGTAGGAAGAAAATATATTATATCAATGAGTTCAACCCCGCATGTGATCAACTCCAAAAAGCGTACATAGGAGCCAACATTTCTTGGAGAGCTAAAATTTTTATTGCTCAGCTAAGAACCAACTCTCATCAACTTCGATGTGAGACCGGGCATTGGAAGAGGCCAAAGGGGCTGGGGAAGAGAGAATTTGCATGTTTTGCAAATCTGGGAAAGTGGAAACCGAACAGCACTTTATTTTAGATTGTGAGGCCTACAAGGACAGCAGGGATAAATTTGCAGATATTATATTTGATAGCTCTTGGTATAACCTATTCAGTGAGGAGTACATTGAGAAGCTGGGTGGGCTCATCATCAACTTGCACAAGAAAAACACGGAGTTACTGAAAGCTGCTTAGGCTGCCTTGCTATCCCATAGGCTATTTTTAGTCTCGTGGACGTTAAAATTTTATCTATCTATCTATCTATCTATGGGTGCCCAGGGATGTATTGTCATTGCTTTATAATGACTAGATTGAGACATACATAACATATCTACAACAGGGAAAATTTAAGAAATGTTAGTTGTAACAATAATATATTTACAATTTGGAGGCCCTGCTATTATTTATAATGGGACACTCGTAATACTTCAATTTTGTTTAGTTTATCACACATGCCAAACCTCAAATGTAAGATATACACCAGACTTTGCACAAACCGAACCATTTTTAGCATAGCACATAATAGCTTGAAATTGTTGTAGGTTCATGATATGAAGGTTGCATTCTATAGCTTTGATTAAATTAATGACAATGTGCAGTGTATACACGGATATTCCTAGGTTTGGACATATCAAACAAAACGTACTATAAAAAACTATAGTGGAGCCAAACGAAAGGACTACAACCAAGTCTTAGAAAATTGGAAGATAAGTGAAGCCGTTTATCTCTTAAAACTCATCAAAGCCCTTGGCATACACTAATTTGCAGTATATAACTTTTCATAGCGTACAAATCCTATGCCAGTAAGAAACATAAAAGAAGCTGCACACAAATGATGGACACATTGTGTAGAAGATAGCATTAAAACAACAATGCCCCGAAAAATTAAGGACCTGTTAAACACCCGGGCGACTCCGTTACTTACCGAAGATGCGAAAACAGCATAAAAACAACAGTTCAAGCTTCCCCGAATAATAATTATTATTTGAAAAAACTCAAGAAAGAAAATGCCAGGGAAAGGAATCCCCTTTGCCTTATTTCCTTCACATTTTCTATCACGAGATCTTTCACACAATTGTAACAAAGACTCTAATAAAAACAAATAAGCGTGTGCGTATTGGTTATATGTCTTCGTACCGCCAAAGACATAAATTACAGTGAGCAAGGTAGGATTTACAACGAAATTGACGATGGGACCCACAATGGGAATGCTCGACACCAGCGGCAGCCCAGCGACAATTTGTAATTTTTTATAATTTGGCTTAGGCCTTCCTCTTCTGTCAACAATTCTGGATTTTAGTACTGGAAGGGTGCAGTGTGCTCTTCTTTCAAGACCTGAAACTGCTTTCAGGGGTTCGAACTTGCGATTTTGTAGACAGCTGTTGTGAAGAATGGGGTGTGAACAGAACGCACTCAAACTCATACTTGCTTGATGCAGAAGATGCCCTCAAATTTTAGTCGAACAGGAAATTGTGTATCTGATTGATGATAGAAGGAAAGTGTGTATTTTGCCAAATCCCAATGGCCTTCACACGTCTTGTTTGTCCAGATATGTCATGGCAACTTCAAACTCCTATGAGGTATTTCCCATTTAATTTTTTAAATTGAAAATATGTGTTAATTATTAAAAATAAATTTGTAAAGGGGAATTAGTTTTCATTATGTGATTTGAGCTTTTGCATACAATTATAGATTGTGGAAATTTTATTTTTTTAATAGTTTTTATTATGTTTTTCTTGACGACTATATATACTAGCATTTGCACCCAAAAAAAGGTGTAAAGAGAACAATTTGATATGTGAAATAAAGAAAAATTACTTTAATTTACAAGATTTTATGTAGAAAATATAATTTTTTATACAAGATGTCCAAGACATATATGTTTTTTTATTAGGGGAAAAATAGGTTTTGAAGGGACCTGAAACCTTTTGACAACCAAACTTTGAGGGGAATCTGGAACCCAATATCAACAACCAACTACATAAGAGATAACAATTCAGAACAACAGCTAACCAATAACATAGATGCAACAACCTAGAAAAATAACATCATACACAAGCTGAAAACTCATCAAACCTAAGCCTTACAACTTAAAGAACGGGGCTTTCAAAGGCTCCCTTAACCTTAGTAACAGCAAACCAATGGTTTTATCAGGCACCCGTAACCTAAAAAAACATGGGATTTTACCAAGCTCCCATTACCATTACTTTCACCGGCCACCAGATAAACATGCTAGAAGAATTATGATCTAAGAGTTTATCCACCAATAGAGGCAAGGGTTTTTTCCAGACTCCCTAAACTTGAACATTGGAAAAAAAAACACCCAAAACTAAAGCTTCTAGCACCAAAAGATACCACTTTGAAGCACCATCTAGAAAATGGACAACCTCCCAAACAAAGAGGAGAAAGGGTTTTCTAAGGCTCCCCAAACCTTTAAGATGAGTTTTAGAATGGAAACCACAACCAAAATCCAAAGGTTTTTCTAGGCTCCCTTAACTTGCAAATCTTTCCAAGCAACCACAGCTATGAAAAAGAACGAGGGGTTTTGACAGGCTCCCCAAACCACCAAAATTGGTTTTAGAATGGATCCCAAAATCATAATTGCAGTGGATTCTGAAATGGCTCCCAAAACTAGAGAGAATCCGATAACAAAGTCACCATGCCATCTAGTCCACACCACTCCTGCAAAAATATTCTTTGTCTTAATAGGAGAGGATCCCACCTCCATAGAAGCAACAACAACATAGATCGCCAAAGAGGAAACCATCACCATGTTTGAACTTGCCCTCAAGTAGCCATAGTCATAAGAAGACCTCAAAGAGCCATAAACACACTCTTTCCTTAAGCAATACATCACCTCAATAGAGCATGCCTCTACCTCAATAGGATACAAAAAAGAGGAGAATAGGATCAAAATGAGCCCTTCCAACCATAAGGCCACAAAGAGATGCCCCACCTCATTAGGATGAAACTCTACCTCCATAATAGCTTCACAGGAACAAGACCAGGCTAAAAAAAAAGAATAACCCATAAAAGAAAAAAAGAAAAATTGCCTAGGCTCCAACAAGGACAAACACAACCCAGCACAAAAAAAAACCCACCCAAAAATGAAACAAAGACAAGAAAGGTCATTGAAAGTTACCAGCATCCTCCTATCCTACAAAGAAAAAGGAGCAACCAAAAACACCAACGCCAACCAAAGTCTACTCAAAGGAAAAACCAAAATAGCCATAGGAGTAGTTGACTAATGAGACAATTTATTGTCTCTATTTTGTTATAATCTTTATACTTTGTTGACACTCTTTATGCTTTGATAAGACATTTTCAAAATATTTATGAACCTATACCTATGTAAATTTTTGATAAGTACAACTAGGACCACAAATATTATGGGTAGTTAGAATGACATGTTTTGCTGAATATATATATATATATATATATATATATATATATATATATATATATATATATATATATATATATATGTATATATATATATATATATGTATGTATATGTATGTATATATATATATATATATATATATATATATATATATATATATATGTGTGTGTGTGTGTGTGTGTGTGTGTGTATATATATATATATATATGTATATATATATATGTATGTATGTATATGTATGTATATATATGTATGTATATGTATGTATATATATGTATATACATATATGTATATATATGTATATACATATATATACATACATATATATACATATATATACATACATATACATATATATACATACATATACATATATATATATACATATATATACATACATATATATACATACATATATATATATATATATATATATATATATATATATATATATATATATATATATATATATATATATATATATATTGGTGTACTTCATATAGCTACTTTAATCTGTGTTCTAATATTTGGGTAGGAGTTGAAATGTTGACTTGTATATATATCGAATGCTACTAACCTGCCAGGAAATCAAGGAGCAGTTTGAGAGTGGTACAACTGCATTAAAGAAGGAGCGATAGAAATACAGTCATGACGGAAGGAGCCAACATGATTCCTAAGATCATGTTGCTACTGAGAAGGAGCTTGCATTCCAAAGAATATAGGAAATAGTTATGCTATATTTCCTCAATGTTGTTATTCTGTTATCTGCACTTATTATAAAATGTTGTGGTTATTATACTTCCTCTTTCTGTGGCAAGATTTAGTTAGACTTTACTTTCATGCTTTCAATAAGTGTCAATCCTCTATATAAAAGGATTTGATTGGTTTAGTTAGTAATGAGAAAATATATTCAAATGTTGTGTTCAGTGTAATAGAGTTACTCTTTTATGTCCTTCATGTATTGTTCCATTACCATGTAACCAATTTATGAGAATATAATGAAAGAGTGATTTTGAAGTATCTTCTGTGTTAATAGTTAGCAGAAGCCAACCAAGGGGGCCCACTTGGGAGGTGGAGTAGATTAGAATAGATTAGATTTGATTCCTACATTTTTTGTGCTTTCGAGTAGAGGTTACTGTTTTACTCCTGTAGCATTACTACTGTGAATGTTCCTACAACACTTGCAAAGATAGGCATAATGGACGCTTTGAGTTGTTAAACAGGTTTAGGATAAGTTTACAAGCTTTCTGTAATAATTTCATTAAGTAGTTAAGTGTGTTTACTTTCCAGCAGCAATAGCATAAGTTTCTTTCATACATTTTATCTTCCTGCAGCATAGGTAGTATGACTCCTTGAGGAACTTAGTGCACAAACCATGTTGTCCCATTTCAAGTCTACGTCCCTAGGTTGACAATCTAAATGCATTTCATGATGGTAAAAGTAATCCTTAGTATGAATACATTATTCCTAAGAGAGACAATGGCATGATTATCACTACCTATTATGAGACTGTTCATTTTTGGCATTGTTGTCGGGGATGGTGTCAAATTAGGAACCTTAATGAGTCATTTATTTTTCAAATTAGTTTCCTATTTTTAGTCAATAGTGAGTAGTTGTGAGCTTGCTTCATAAGTTCATCAACTCACTTGCATGCATCGAAGAAGGTGAGATGTTCATGGCAAATTTCTACCAAAAGAACCTATTAAACTGGAAGAAGCGTTTGAAGAACTTGAGTTACCATTTCTTGATGCAAGTCTTGAGTTTGATGCATCATCTTCAACAGAAGAAGATCCTCATGATCCATTTGACCTTCGCCCTTTTGCAGAGATATTAGCCAGTTTCCTCAATAATTCCAATCCAGGACCACCTATTGACCAAAACCTTTTGGTTAGTAATACTTTCCAGCCACAGTTTCATTATCCAGCACCTCCAATAATGGCAGCTCCTACCTTTTCATTTCCTACTCCAAGTCTTATCAACAACCCTAATCTCAAGAACATACCTGCTTCAGCCCTACCAAAGTTCTATGGCCTTATTACAGAGGATCCTGACACCTTTTTGTTCGAGTTTGACATTTTGTGTTGAAGTTTTGACTATAACACTGATAGTCATAAGCTTAAGTTGTTTCCAACAACACTGAAGGAGTCAACTCTCAGATGGTTCATGGGCTTAGGAGCAAATGCAGTAACTGATTGGGATGGAATGAGAGACTTATTTCTAAGGAAGTATAAGGAATATTGCAAAGGTGGTGATTCAAAAGGAGATGGCATCTTTCGAATCTCACAGAAGGAAGATGAGACACTGGAGGACTACATATCATGTTTCTTATACAATTTGCAGAAGAATCCTCAACATGCACTGCAGGAGGATTCACAGAAGCTAATTTTTCTAAGAGGAGTGAATGATAATTGCCTGGAAGTAGTGGACCTCATGGCTAGAGGGGATATATCTCAGTCTTCCTAGGATGAACTCAAGAAGATTTGTTTGAACTATTCTAGAGCAGCAGTAAAGAAAGGAAGAGGATTCTGACCAATAGTGGCAAAAGGAAGTGGCTCTGGCATTTCCAAGATAGAAATCTCAAACCTATTATCAGACTTCAAGAAAGACATCATTAATTATGTTGCTAAACATTTGGGCACAATGACTACCAAGAAGAAGCATGCAGATGCGGAGGCACAGCTAGCTGAATATTGTCCCCATTGCCGCAAGAAAAAGAAGGATTGTCATTGCAAGCTGGTGGCGAACCTAGAGAATCAACATCTTCCAATTGAGTACTTAAAGATAGAAGGAGAGGACGATCAAGTGTTCTTTGTTGCTCAATGTCGTCCATGGGCCATGAGATAAGGTATGCCTCAAGACCCATTAAAAATTTCAAATTCTTATAATAGTCAGTGGCAAAATCGAAATGTCCAAAGCCCTCCACAATATACTCAACCTACTTGGAATAATGTCTGGCCCAGTAATCAAAAAAATCAATGGTTTAATCCACAACAACCCTAATGGCCACAACTTCCAAACCAATGGCAACAACTACAAGGACATTGGCAGCCTACTAATCAGTGGAGAGGACCTCAACCATGGCTTAATCAGAATCCTAGAATTCCATCTTTGCCACCTCCAATAAACACACCTGCAATTATGCAACCACCTACAAATACAAGTCCTCAAAAGGAGACATGGTTACTTGCTCAACCACAACCGAATCCCAATAGTCAACAACAACAATAGCAAATGTATGCTACTGATGCTCAGCAGTACCCTTCTTATGCTCTAAACATAGTCGTTATACACCTAAGATCGGGTACTACCTTGCCTGCACCTGAACCACCTCTTATCACTGAAGTGCCAGACCTTCCTACAGCATCAGTACCACTCCCAGATAATGCTTTTCCAAGTACAGTTACCCCAACTAATGTTTCCAATTCAACTAATCATTAGACATCAGTAAAACCTCCTTTTCCTCAGAGGCTCAACCTGGACAAACCTACACCAAAAGAGGATCAGTTGTTTGATATCCTTGACCAACTAAAGAACATGAATGTCTAGATTCCCCTATTTCAAGCCATCAAGGATGTTCCTATCTATGGAAAAGCAATCAAGGAAGCTTGTCTCAAAAAGCCTAGATGAAAGGAAATGGATCCTACAACAGTTCATGTTATAGGACAATTAGTTGATATTATGTTGGTAAAATTGGTAATTCCAAAATATTCAAATCCAGGGAGTCTAGTTGTTAACATCATCATTAATGGTCTATCTGTCAAAAATGCATTAATAGACTTAGGTGCTGCCATTAATGTAATGACTAAGGACACTATGAATAAACTGAGCATATAAGGGTTGCGAGCTACCCCAACAATCTTGCAATTAGCAGATAACTCTATTGTCACCCCTGATGGAATGATAGAAGACATAATAGTTGCCCTAGATTCATGGGAATACCCTATTGATTTCATGATTATATCACCAAAGGTCAATCTTGTTGGTTACCTTGTTATTCTAGGACATCCATGGTTAGCAACAGCTGATGCAAACATTAGTTGTAGATCAGGGAACATGACAATATCAGATGGGCAAGAAACTAAGAAACTAGCATTGTACCCTCCAGCTCAACCCCAGTCAAATTTAAGCACACCTATATGGCCAGATTTAGGAGATGGGGAAGAAGAGTTGAACTCTATGGTTCAACTCATGATTTTACATAGGCAATCCTTTCTAAAGTTGCAGGAGGAAGATGAAGTAATTCAGAGCATTCTTAATAATGACTGTGTTGTGATCAAAGATATATCTGAGAGTTCTATGTTGGAGTTAACTACATATGAGGACCATGTTGAGCATTGTGTTTTGCCTTCATAACCCAATATTATCCATCAGCTACTACGTTGTGAAGTAGATGCAAGTCCTATCTTTGAAGTATCCATGCTTGACCTTACAACTACTATTGAGCTTTCCAAGGGTCACAATCTCCATGTAAATAATAAGTTGCCTTCATAGCATATGGAGAAATTAACTAAGCTTCTACAAACACATGAAAAAGCCTTTGCATGGGATTATGGGGATATGAAGGGACTAAGCCCCACACTTTGTACTCATGGGATATATATCAATGAAGGAAGTCTACCACTCCGCCAGCCTCAGAGGAGGATTAACCCAGCATTAAGAGAGATAGTCAAAATAGAATTACAAAAGTTGCTAGATGTTGGCTTTATATATCCTATATCTTATAGTAAATGGGTGTCACCTTTGGTTATAATGCCCAAAAAGGGGGTAAATGGAGAATCTATGTAGATTACAGAGAGTTAAACAAAGCTACTAAAAAAGATCATTTCCCATTACCATTCATTGATCAAGTACTTGATACTTTAGCTGGTAAAAAGTATTTTTCCTTTCTTGATGGATATAGTGGATACAATCAAATTAGTACTGCTCCAGAGGACCAGGAAAAGACTACATTCACATGTCCATGGGGGACATATGCATGTTATGTCCTACCATTTGGGTTGTGTAATGCTCGAGCAACATTCCAGAGAGCTGTAATTATTATTTTTACTAACATTTCACATGATTGCATGGATGATTTTACAACATTTGGGGTGACATTTGAAGAAGCTCTACAGAATCTTGAAAAAGTGCTAATTAGATGCAAGGAACACAATCTTTCCCTCAATAGTGAGAAGTGATTTATGCTAATGCAAGAAGGTGTTGTACTTGGACATTTCATTTCAGCAGTAGGAATCCAAGTAGACCTAGCCAAAATTAAGGTAATACTCACATTACCCACACCTACTAAACAAAAAGATTGAAGATCTTTCTTAGGACATGTTGTCTACTATAGGCGCTTTATTCATAATTTCAGTCAAATAGCTAGTCCTTTATACACACTACTTACCAAAGAGGCTGAGTTTATATGGACACAAGCTTATGATGAGTCCTTCCTGCAGCTCAAATCACTCCTAACAACTGCACCGGTCCTCAAAGGACCTGATTGGTCTATCCCATTTAACATCCATATAGATGCATCAGATTATTCCATAGGTGTTGCGCTAGGACAAACGCCAAGTAACCTTGAGAATGCAATTTACTATATCAGTAAGAGCCTCCATGGACTAGAATTAAACTACACAGTTACTAAAAAGGAACTACTGGCTGTAGTTTATGCATTGAACAAATTCTGCCATTATGTAACATGCTATCCCATCTTTGTTCACACTGATCACTCAGCAATTAAATATAATGAACAAACCTGCTATCATAGGTAGGTTAACAAGATGGCTTCTTTTATTACAGGAATTTGATATAACAATTATTGATAAGCTAGTGAAGGCAAACGTAGTGGCTGATTATTTGTCCAAACTTCAAAATGTTGATGCAGACACTACTCAGGTTGAAGATAAATTCCCTGATGAACACCTATTCCATATTGCAGTCAAGAATCCATGGTATGCTGACATAGCCAATTATCTTGCAGCCAGCAAAATGCCCCCACATTTCTCTCCAAAGGACAAAAGAATGCTTGCAGAGAACAGTTTCCAATTCTCATGGATTGATAACAATTTATTTTATACTCGTCCAGACTAGATCATGAGAAGGTGTGTGAGAGAAGATGAAATATATGATATACTCCACGCTTGTCATGATGAGCCATGTGGAGGTCATTTTGTGGCAAAGAGAACAGCTCTGAAGATCTTAACAACAGGCTACTACTGGCCAACACTTCACAAGGGTGCAGCCAGCTATACAAGGAAATGTGATAAATGTTAGAGGATGGGGCGCCCAACCAAATCAGATGAAATGCCCCTCAACCCACAAGTGGTGGTCACACCATTTAACAAATGGGGCATGGACTTTATAGGTCCAATAGATCATCCTTCAAATGGGAAATCATATATCCTAGTATGCACGGATTATCTGACCAAGTGGGTGGAAGTGAAAGCCATGCAACATGCTAGAGATCAAAAAGTAGCAAAATTCTTGTATGAGGATATTTTCACCTGTTATGGAGTGCCAAGAGAACTTGTCACAGACCAAGTAGCACAATTTACTTCAAATCTTATCAATGACTTAATGAAGGAATACAACATCAGACATAGGAAGTCCAGCCCTTACCATCTGCAGGCAAATGGACAGGCAGAGGTCACAAACAGAGAAATTGAGGCCATCTTAACAAAGATAGTACAATTGCATCACAGGGATTGGAGCAGCCAAGTAATTGAGGCAGTCTGGGCCTATCGCACAACCTAGAAAACAACCACATGCTTCACACCATTTGAATTAGTATATGGGAAGGAAATAATGTTACCAATAGAATTTGAACACAAAACATTGCGCACAACTCTGGAATTAAATATCAATCTTCCTGCAGCACAAATCGAACGCCTTCTCCACCTCAATTCCTTGGATGAAATGTGTAAATCTACATTGGAGCGAACAAAGCTAATCTAGAACCAACGAAAGAGGTGGCATGATTCACATATTAAGAATAAGCACTTTCAAGTGGGTGATTGGGCTTTATTATATGATTCCAAATTCAAAGAGATTCCAGGAAAGCTGCAGGCCAGATGGCTAGGACCATATGAAATAAAACATATCTATAACAATGGAGCAGTCTAGTTGACCACACTATATCTAGTCCAATTCAAAACACTTGACAATGGACACCACTTGCACCTTTATCACAAGCCCCAAATGAAAGCAGACTTCCTACAACAGTTCAGTATAAACAATTCAGCAGCACCACAGGTAACACTTCCTACAGCAGAAGGTGAAAGCCTTCTTCCTGCAGCCTCAACATAACATGCCTTCGGAAACTGACCATAATAAAACTTCATTTAATATGAGGTACCTTTCTTCATTCACTTTTCTTTCTTCTTCTCACCAACTCATCTCATTTCTCTTTCTTCCATCCATTCACAACCCACGTCACCCTCAATTTCTATTTTCAATGCTTTCAATAAAAGACATGTCAGCAATCACATGCGGCCATGAGAATCGTCACACTCTCACCACCTTTTCATCACTCGTATGGTAAATTAATGTTAGGTACAACTCTCTCAATCCTTACTCACTTTTAGCACACAAATTTTAGTAATTATATCTAGTACTGCACTAAATATATAATTTAGGCGTTACGCCAGTTTCCCATTCTCGTGCTAAATATGTCAAGTGAGGACACTTGTAAATGTTTCATAGGGGGCAGGGGAAGTGTAATAAATTCCAAATGTCATTACTAAGCCATCCTAGTCACATCCTTGTCACTTCAATATTGTGCTTAGGCCTTGTTCCATTAATTTATTTTATTCCCACACATTTGTCGTACTTGCAAAATTCTAATTTTCTAGAGTTGATATGACCTGAAAGGACTATAATTAAGTTGTATGGTAACTCACGCTTAAATTTGTGATGTCCTCTGATTAAAAACTTCATTATTATTGTTTATGTTAACATAATAGAGGCATTAAACAAAGAAGAAGTCGGTATTTTCAAGAAATGCATTTGAATTTCAAGAATGAAAGAATGTATTTGCAGAGCACGAGAGACTGAAAGGTTAACAGTGAAATTGGTGAGTAGAAAATTGAAGGCTGGGTATTGAAAACAAATGGGTGGACAACTGCAAAGGCACGAGCCAGTGCACCATGACATTTTACCGGTAGACATCGAGGCAATTCAGAGATTTAACACATGTGGCTAGTTGGGGTATTTTCTTCAATTATCGAAGTTTAATGAAGAAGTAGCAGCTGAATTTATGAGTACCTTTGAAGAAGGGAAAGCAACTGTGTGGGGTTTAACAGTTGTCACCACCGAGGAAAGAATTGCAGAGGTCATCAGGTTGCTAGTCATTGGGGAGCATTACCCTAACGAGCATAATGTTAGGGCATCTCGAGCTCAATTCTCCTGACCAACTGACCCTCCTCTTGAGATTACCAAGCAAGGTTGCAAGAGACTGTCTCTTCCTCCACCATTTCCAGAATTGGCGATGCACATTATCAGGTACTTAACTTGCGAAGGAAGATTCTCAAACTTGCATGCCCATCATTTCAAATTACTTAGTTGCATAAGGCATAATCTCCAAGTTAATGTCCCTAATTTTTTATACAATATGTTGAGCATTAGTGCTGAAGAGACACAAAAGGGTAATGTAAATTCTATAAGCCAACATGCCCTAATAAAACTGCTAGTTGAAAGATCCCTTAGGGATGTCTCACCCCTAGCATGGACATAATTTGTTCAATTTAAAACTCTGCAACCCCAGGTCAATCTTGCTAAACAACCTCTAGGAAATGAAGTAGAGTCTTCGGAGCTCGCTGTTGAAATAGCTATTGAAGAAAAAGAGCTAGAGGTAGTCCAAGAAAATAAGTCTTCTAAGCCCACTCTAGAAACCAATATTCCTACTTCTTTCATAAATAAAGGCAAACATAAAGTTGAAAAGGAAACCCCTAACCTAGAAAGTGAAATTCAAAACCCTGCAGTTCAAAGAAATAAAAGAAAAAGGCCAAGTCCTGCAACATCTATTCCTGTAGTGCCTGCTCCTACAGCACAAAGGCCAAAAAGATCTCGCCAAAAGAAAATTGTAGTGGTTGAGGAAACAACAATGTGAAGAATTCCTCACATGCAAGGACATGTGTGTCCACCTTCCCCTAGAAACCTAAATGTTTCAACACCAAAACCTACCACAGAACCTTATGTTGAGTACATTCCTAATAATTCCCCCAAGCGGGCAGAAGTGTCCCCGTCTCCCAGAAATATGGAGGAGTCCCAAAATTTGCAAGAACCTGATGATAACATACCACATGATTATCAAGGTATATCTAAGTAAAGCCCTAATGCGGCACAAGAAGGCATTCCTAAGGATGTTCAGATGACTCCTCCACAGAACCCTATTTACTCCAATATGTGTATTGTGCCCTATAAATCAACATGGTTCACTGAGTATTTTCAGCAAGCTTCCAAAGAAAAGAAAAAGAAAGCCCAATAGTAAGAATTTGGCCCACCTACAATATAGTCTATATTCTTTAATTTATACAATCAATTTGTTTTCCAGAAGACTTGGTGGAAACAAGAAAGAAATAGATTACAAAAAAGATAAATGACAAGGAAGGGGAGCTCTTAAAGAGTAGCTAAAGAAATAGAAGCAACAAATGGACCAAGATCTTAAATTAGCTGATCAGGTCATAGCCTGTAGACTACCACCCATGGTGTATGCCATTTGTTTGAAAGAATAATTCCTCTTGTTTAAGCTTATGATGACTATGAAGGGTATAGATTGTCAATTTAAATCAACCCATGAATTTTATGACTTGTACCAGACTCTACCTCTATGGCAACAAAATTTACTATGTGAGCTCTATTTACATAACTTTATCATTCCACATGAAACAAAATGGAATCCTTTGCTCTATATAGGGGATATCCATTTGAGAGCTCTGATGTCATGGATGCACAATGAAGGAAATTATGATAGGCATCTGAATAATTATAGAGACTTAGAGAAGTCTGAACCCTTACCCTTGAGGGTTGAATCACACAAACCTAGTGTCCTCTTACGAGATTGGCTCAATCTAACCTATGGAAAATAGAGCCTGATATCAGGGAAAAAGTCTTTGCACTAAGAGACGGGGTCTACAGAGTGTATGTGACTGAATGTGACCTCTAAATCAGGCACAACACAACATGGTCATTATTCACTTGATAGAATTTGAGAGAGAGTATGAAGAACTCAATCCAAATTCCATGGTGAGGCGACCTGTTGCCTCCTATGTGAATGGGGTGTTTGAATACTCTCAGAACGAGAGCCAATAGCTGGGAGACCAATTCAACAATGGAGGATTTCCAAGAAGCAATAAAGATGAGCAAGATGAAATTAATCTAAGATGAAGTGCAATTTATCTAAGAGCTTGAAAATAAAGATGAGATTAATATTAAGAACATTTAAGCAAATTAATCTAGGAACTTGAAACAAATATGATATTAAACTAAGAACAAATAAGCAAATTTAGTCCAAAATGTGATGCAAAGATTATACTAATAATGAGATATTAATCTAATAAATGCAATAAAAAGCTTTGAAAACAATGAATCAAATGAGACTAAAAAAATGCCTATAGTGTAGATGCTCTCAAAAATTGCTCCCTTGAATGAGAAAAAGAGCCCAAATAAATAGAAGAGCCAAGAGGAGGAGGAAGAGTTTCTTGATTCGAAACTCCTGACCCTTCATATCCCTTTTGGGATAAATAAGCATGAATTACTTTATTAAAAGAATGGAAAATGCCACATGAGGACCTTTCGAATATCTCAAATTATTAATTCAAGAAAAGGTGTCCATTCAAATAATAAGCAATTAATTAATTCCTTTTTTATGTGTGTTAGCCTAAGGGGGTGGTTTGATTTAATTTAATTTAAAGCACATAGGACTTTACAATTAAATTAATGTATCATAGAGATAATTTAGCTAATAAAGTCAAAGAGACTTAGGAATTAATTTTAGTGTTTGATTATTGCAATTTATGGTCTTTGCAATTGACATCAAGTCAAGTAGAGCCAAGTAGGAGAGAAAATTGCCTAGGGAACTAGGACTTTGGTGATGTAAAATCAAGATAATGCACCAAAATTGATGAAATTAAATAGGTGCCAATTTTGGGGTATTACACAGAGAATATCAGGGATTGCCCTACTTTTCATTTCAAAGAGCTCTTGCACAGGTAAGAAGCCAGTGGAATAGCTTACCAGACGCCTTCAAGAAAATAGAACCACACAGCCCAATCAACTTCGAAGCAGCTATAAGTAGAGCAACTAAATATATGTAGTTGGGGCATTAGATTAGAAGAGAATTGTGGATTCCCTTGTCTCTCCAACCACCTACACTGTTATGACCTCTATATGACATCAATGCCACCAGATTGGACCATTTACAAGAGGAGCACAGGGAAGATTACTTGGCCAGAACAAGAGGATTCTATTACACTTTCAAGAGTGGGAAGAAGGGAAAGACAACTGTCAATGATTTCAGAACAACAACCAAGAAATGTAATGCTTGAGGACAATCATTATGTTTAGTAGGGGGAAGATGATGAGATAATTTATTATCTCTATTTTGTTATAATCTTTATACTTTTTTGACACTCTTTATGCTCTGATAAGACATTTCCAAGACATTTATGAACCTATACCTATGTGAATTTGTGATAAGTACAGCTAGGACCATAAATATTATGGGTAGTTAGAATGACATGTTTTGTTGAATATTATATATATTGCAGTACTTCATATAGCTACTTTAATCTGTGTTCTAATATTTGGGTAGGAGTTGAAATGTTGACTTGTATATATATCGAATGCTACTAACCTGCCAAGAAATCAAGGAGCAGTTCGAGAGTGGTGCAACCGCATTAAAGAAGGAGCATTAGGAATCCAGCCTTGACGGAAGGAGCCAACATGATTCCTAGGATCATGCCACTACTGAGAAGGAGCTTGCATTCTAGAGAATATAGGAAATAGTTTTGCTATATTTCCTCAGTGTTGTTATTCTATTATCTACACTTATTGTAAAATGTCGTGGTTGTTATACTTCCTCTTTCTGTGGCAAGATTCAGTTAGACTTTACTTTCATGCTTTCAATAAGTGACAACCCTCTATATAAAGGGATTTGATTGGTTTAGTTAGTAATGAGAAAATATATTCAAATGTTGTGTTTAGCGCAAAGTTACTATTTTTTGTTCTTCATGTATTGTTCCATTACCATGTAACCAATTTATGATAATATAATGAAAGAGTGATTTTGAAGTATCTTTTGTGTTAATAGTTAGCAGAAGCCAACCAAGGGGGGCCACTTGGGAGGTGGAGTAGATTAGGATAGATTAGATTTTCTTCTTGCATTTTCAGTGCTTTCAAGTAGAAGTTATTGTTTTACTCTTGCAATGTTACTACTGTGAATGTTCTTGCATCACTTGCAGAGATAGGCATAGTAGACGCTTTGAGTTGTTAAATAGGTTTAGGATAAGTTTACAAGCTTTTTGCAATAATTTCATTAAGTAGTTAAGTGTGTTTACTTTCCTGTAGCAATAGAATAAGTTTCTTTCATACACTTTATCTTCCTACAACATAGGTAGTATGACTCCTTGAGGAACTTAGTGCACAAACCGTGTTGTCCCATTTCAAGTATACGTCCCTGGGTTGACAATCTAAATGCATTTCATGATGGGAAAAGTAATCCTTAGTATGAATACATTATTCCTAAGAGAGACAATGGCACAATTATCACTACCTATTGTGAGACTGTTCATCCACCAAACTGAAGAAACACAAAATAAAGGGGCCAAAAAATCCCTTAAAGAAACCCACTAAAAAGAGAGCACCCAAAAGCTCTGCCCACAAAGGAACACCACCAACAAACCAAACAACCAATGCTATCTAAAGATCCCCATGAGGAAGAAAAGAAACAATGGAAAGAATAGGGGTAAAGCCAAAAAATCCCTCAACCAAAAACCCAAAAAAATGACAGCACCACAAACCAAGTGACAACAAAAATAGAGACCCAAGAAAGCCCTAACAATGAAAGCCAAAACAAGAGAAACGACCAAGAAAAATGAATGTTCCCAGGCCTAACCAAAGAAATAGTCTCGAGAGGAACCACCAGTAAAACCTTGAGAGAAGACCAAGGAGCAAGGGCAAAAACTCCATGCACACCTCCCACCCAAATAAAGCCAAGAGTCTCTAGTGCACCAACCAAGAGGATAGGACAAAGTTATTAGAAGAAGCTAAGCTAGAGCTAGGGACAAACCCAAAAAGGAAGCACGCACACATAGAAAATGAAAACTCAAACACATGTTTCTCCAAAAGAAAGCACCAATGCCACATCTCCTTATCAAGAATCACCTCCTCTTGAAGAAACACCACCAGAAAGGAGACCATAGGCTTAGAGAAAACTCCATCCTCATCATCATTCCCAAATTTTCCCTCCCCTGCATCTACAGAGTTTGAAACTCTACTCTTGCTCTATTTCCTGCTCTTCACCCTCTACTCCATCTCTTGTACAAGACATATATGTTGAAATCCATTACCACTATAATATTGTATTCATGTCAAAATACAAAATTTTGGTCCAAACTTCAAACAATATAAGAAATTATACAATTCATTTGGATTTCCTTTTTTGAAGGTGTGATAGACGAGTTCCCCTTCTTTATGAGAGAGGTCAAAAGAAAATCTACAAGACATATATGTTGTAATCCATTACCACTATAATGTTGCATCCACACCAAAATACAAAACATTGGTTCAAAGAATAAGGGACCCTTATTATGCTAGGTAGGTGAATAGTTTTAGCCAAAATAATTTAAATATTTTTTTTCTAACAAAAGTGGCAAGCCACTAAACTATATTCATAATGAAAAATAGTACAATAAATCTTAGACAGAGATGGAAAACTTGAAATGTGATGTCCTATCACCCACTATTCTCAACCAAAAATACAAAATTCCCTTACCCAACATTCCAAGTTTGTCATAAAAGAGAGTGGCAAATAAAATAATTATCATAGGCAAAGATGCTACAATAAGAAGCTCAAAGGAAATAGAGTCCAATATAAAAATAAGGAGACTCGTCTTCCTCCATGAGGTCACAAAATATAAAAAGGAGGAGACTCATATGCCTCCATGAGGCCATAATCTATCCACCAGGAACACAAACTAATCTTGGGAGGAGAGTGATTGATTGTTTGGATAGAGAGAAGAGGATCAAATACTATCTTTTGCAAAGAGATCAACCTATAGATGCCCATTTTAAGCGATCAAGCACTATAGCCATCGATGGAGCCACTACCACCTTGATAAGCTCTTGAATCTTCCTTATGATCTCTTGATGATGAACACAAATAAGACCAAAATTAATGGCACTTTAAGACTTTGTGAGAACACCATAAGTACCAAAAAACCTTTAGCCATTATTAATTCTACAATACCAATTCAAAAATAAGTTTGCAACAAACAAAAAACTAGTTGCAGAATCCTTACACAATGGAGAAAAGAACTATCTAATAAATTATTTTAAATGACATGTAATCAATATGCAACATTAATCAACAACTACAAGAGAACCTAAAAAAAATTCTAGCAAATGGAGTGAAAGAATACCCAAATAAACTTTGAGAAAGGTATATATAAATAGTTTACATAGAGGGGGAAAAAATTCTAATAAATTATGGATTTGTTTCAATGTCTCTATATATGTTGTGCGTATATAGTCATCCACCTATATTGTTGAATATACACAAGGAGGATTTATAAGTATTAGTTCATCGAGCTGGTAGGGAAGGGCCTACAATTTCCAGAACTTGATTAAGTATTGTAAAGCCTTGGCTACGCGGTGATTTTCAAATTGTACTATTCTTCAAATGAGGATAATGACTAGAATAGAAAGGGCCAAGATTTAACATTATTGTTGTATTAAAGATTGGACAAAAAAGACATTTAGTAAGGCAATTTCTGGAGAAGTGGTGATATTTAACCTATCAAGTATTCAAATTTATGACATATACCAGAAAGGGAAGTCTCGGTGCTTCACCTCTATGAGAATCACCTAGATAAAATGAGTGTTAATTGTTCCATTAATTCTCATGAGATATGGGTTCATGTGAACCACAAGTCATGAAACATGGGTCAATGAGTTTGACTCAAAAAACTACACAGTTGAATCCTGATAGCAATATCACAATTTGACTTGTTATGGAAAATATCTCCTAATTATAAATTACAAAACATCCTCACATTATTGACAATACTAAATATTATAAATTGAGATGAACATTGAAGAAAGAATAAGTGATTGTAAAAGACGTCGTATTGAAAAAAGAAAAAAGAAACCTTACACTTGTTCCTAATAGGAGGAGATAGAACAAGCAAAACATTTATTGTTAAATTTGTATATCAAACACATATTCACACACACAACAACTCTATTTATAATAATCCAAATAAACCAAAAGGCCCAATGCTTTATTTCATTGGAAAAACAATGTATATAATATAGGCAACATGACAATATACTCAACATTACACATGACATTTAACATGTTAGAAGGGCCATCCCACTACATGTTGAAACATTAGATGCAATGTCAAAGCATTATCAACAACATTGTGGACTCTTGATAGATGAATTTTCCCTAGTAGGTGTAAGGTTTTATGTGTTTTTTTAATTTGTAACAATAATATTTTATTAATAAAAAGGAAGTATTACATCATAGTATTAAACATGTACATTGCCCTATCTGGGCCCACCTTCATCAAATTCTAGAGGAGCGTTAGGCCCCATCAACAATAACTACCCTTTATACATTATATTTGGCATAATAGCCTTACATAGCTTTATGCATATGTTCTTATAATAATTATTTCATCTGCTTGCATTCTTGAGCTCGCCACTTGCAGTTTGATCACATGTTTGAAATTCATCACCTTCCATACAATTTGCCTCGTTCTTATTGGAATTCCTTGTGTCACCAAGGGCACTTTAGTTGTTTTTGTAAAATGCTTGCCTTGGTTTTCCATCAGAGCTTCAAGCACTTCTGCAATATCATCAAAATCCCTAGATAATCCCCCAAAACCCTATTTCTTCTCAAAACTTCTCCAATCTTTCTCCAACAAAAAGGACAAAAATCTACATCCCTTTGTGCATATCATCAAAATATATAGTTTCTAGATCTTTAACAAAAATGCTTCCCATTCTCCATCACAAACATTTAAATGAACAGAGCCCTAGCATCCAAGGATCTAACATTATGTCTCCCATGCCAATTCTTTGAATGCTTCTTTTGGATAGGGCCTTCCAACACCCTCTTCACTTTCTCTATTTCCACTTCTTGGGCTTGAATGGCCTCCTTTAGTTTTTTCCACTCCCTTATTTTCTCTACCTTATAAGAATATTTGTTAAATTTTCCCCACCAACCCACAAAGGGAGCCAAACCATAAATCCTCAACTCCTCATCTTCAAAATATTCTAAGATATCTGACCCTATCCATGACACAACCCATTCTAGAATCGACTCCAGTCCTAGCAACATATCCTCATCAAACAAGCATTTAACAAATTTTCTCACGTCACCTATTTCCATCCCAATTTTTAGGCCCCAAGCAATCACCATTGAAATCACATTAGCATTCAAGCGTTATTTCTTCTTTCTTTCTTAGAATTGACATTCCAAAATATTCAAAACATTATCCACCACACTTTTCATTTTGATTTTCAGCAAACCATAGATCCTCTCTTTGTTGACCGAACCTTTGAACCCTTTTTGTTGCTTATGGGTGTCAATAGAAAAATTTGCCTCCATTTCTTTCACTTGCTTGAATGACAACTACAAACAACCTTCTTTGCAACACTCTAAACAAAGCTACCCTGCCACTGGCTCAAGCATTAACACAATTGCTAAATGAGACCACGATCGTCATCCATATAAATTTGCTTCAAAGGTCACAATCATTTAATTCTTATGACATCACATTTTTCTCTGACATTAGCATCTTGCATCCCCTCCTTTCTACTACACTCTAATCATGATAACTACCACCCATTTAAAATCATCATCACCAAACTAATTATTACCTATTTATTTTAATAAATGGTCTAAGTTAATATTGCTAAGCTCCTCAAGATATATTTCATTAACATTTTCCATTTTGGTTGACCACTTAGATAAAACTTTGGCTTCCATATTCTTCTAATATGGATAATTATGAAGTCCTAAAATGATATTAGTAAGGAATTTATTTCCCCAATCACATTTTGCAGATGCCATGATTGGGTAGAACCATTTTTTATGGCACTCACAATTACTCACGAATCTCCCTTCAAATGAATCTTATTCACATTCAACCTTTTTCCAACCTGAAGTGCAAGTAAAGTTTCCCTTGCTTCAACCACATTATCGGTTCCATTCTTCAATTTTTGAGCTACAAAGGCCAAAGTGCAACCCATTTAATCTATGACAATAACCCCTACCCTAGACAGACCTAGAGTTCCTTTTACATCCCCATCAAAATTCACCTTAATCCAATCAACTATAGGCCTTACCCATTCAATTATCTTCAAGTCACATACTGACATAAGTGGTTTCCCAACTTCATTACCACATATAATTTTAATCTTAGGCCATCCAACATGAATCCTCTTGTCCCCTAATGTGTAGGGTAAACCTAGCTTACAATTCATTAATGCCACTCCCATACTCTCTTCTATAGAAATGTTAATTCTACCATTGGCTCTCCTCAAATATTCCATCTTTCCTTGAAAGATCCTTCTATTCCATTCTTTCCATATCTCCCATATAATAATTGAAGGGTAAACCTTCCAAATTGAAGAAGTAGCATATTTTATCTGGGGTAAATGCCAACCTTCGAAAACCTCATTCACCTTACTTTGCAAGGGGCCACTCCAATTCAATTTAGAGATGACCATAAACCAACACTCCTTAGCAAAAGGATATTGTAATGATAAATGATCAACATCTTTAGAAGTTGCATTGCACATCACACATTTTGTGAGGCCATAGAAACTAAACCTTTTTCTTCTTTCCTCTGTAAGGACTCTTCCATGAACTGCTAACCATGCAAACAATCCAACTTTTGGAAGGCATTCTTTACTCCAACATAACTTGGTGGGCCAATCCACAAAGGCTGAAACATTTTATAATGTCATATATCCAAGTTTAACAAAATAAACTCCACTTTTTTATGCACACCAAATAATACTATCCTCCTTATCTGTCCTCACAAACTCTCTAGAAAGGAGTAAGTATTTCATCAACCTAACCTATTGATTTGGTAGGCCAAAATGATCCACATGTTTCCATTCCCACTACTTACCAATAGCATAATCACTAACCTCTAAATAATCAGACACTTTTTCACCCCATCTCTTAGTGAAGAAATCCATCAACATTGCATAGTCAACATTGTCCTAGGGAAGCATGACCATTCCATGAATCCCTCCATAAGGAAGCACAATGGTCATTGCCCACTTGCCAAGAGATGTTCTCTGTAATTACCTTTCTATAGTCCTATATAAAGTTCCATATTGCAGAGCCTTTGGGGGGTTTTTGGATAGTAAATATTCTCACACTATTTTAGAATATAAATATTTTGCCTTCAAAACTTTGACCTAAAGCCTATTAGGAGATGAGTACAAATTCCACACCAATTTTTCTCCAAGAGCTAGATTCATTTTATGTAATTTTTGTAGCCCTGTACCACCACACCTCTTTTTCCTGTAGATTGTGTCTCATGCTAACAATGGTCATTTTCCTCATCCTTAGCCCCATTCCAAAGGAATTTCCTCATTATTTGCTCTATGAAACCTATGATCTTTTTAGGAAATTTTAAACAACTCATATAATAGATTAGAATGACATAAATGACTAATTGTAATAAAATAATCCTACCAACAAAAGTTAGCCAGTTACTTTTCCATCCCTCCATCTTTTTAACACAACTATTCATAAGATCCTTCGATAAGTGTGATTTACAAGCTCCTTCAAATAGAGGGACACCTAGATATTTTCCACGCAATCTTCCAACATTAATCTCTAAATACTACATATCTATCTCTACAAATGCATCCTGGAATTAAAAAATACACCTTAGATTTTCTCCAATTTGCACACTAGCCTGAGCCTTCACCATATTTATATAATGTTGCCTTTATGACCCTAGCTTCACGAGTTGAAGCCTCCCCCATCAGATGGTTATCATCAACAAATTAAAGGTGAGATAAAGGAGAAATACCCTCTGCAACACCAATGCCTTTCCATTGCCCCGTCTCTCTTTTGCTTGAGATCAATCTCCCTAGCACCTTAGCCAAAATGATGAAAAGAAAAGGGGAGATAGGATCCCCTTTCCTAATACCCTTGGTTTTGTCAAAAAAAACATGAGGGATACCATTGACTAAGATGGACATTCTAGGGGTTTTTATATAGCTATCAATCCATTTAATCCAACCCTCATAGAAACCAAACCTTCTCAATACTTGCAACAAAAAGGTTTTGTTCACATTACCAAAAGATTTCCTTATATCTAGCTTTATCATCATTTTCTCAGTCTTATCCATCCTTACTGAATGTATTGCCTCATGGGAAATAATGATACCTTCAAATATTGATCTATTGGGGGTAAAACCACTTTGTTCAAGGGATATGATAGAATCTAACACTGAATTAAGTCTATTAGCCATCACTTTAGCAATAATATTATATATTGTATTACACGAAGCAATGGGCCTAAAGTCATCAAAAGTATCCCTATCAACCTTTTTAGGAATCAGAGCTATAAAAGTGTTGTTGAAGTCTTTGAGAATAAAACCCCCTTCCCTGGATTCCTCCACCACTATCCAAAGCTCTCCCCCAATGACATCCCAAGATTTCTAAAAGAAGATGGCAGGAAATCCATCCAACATAGGAGCCTTATCACCTCCAAAATCAAAGAGTGCATTTCTTACCTCAGCCTTGGTGACAGGTTTCACAAGAGCCTTAGAAATGCAACTTAGAATATGATCTAGTAAATCCTTTATTCCTACTAAATTTCTGGAATCCCTACCATAGATATTTGAAAAATAGCTCACTGCTTCCCTATTCACATCCTTAGCATCCACAAGTAAGTTTCCATGACCATCTTGGATTGAAAAAATCCTATTATGGGATCTTTTTAACTTTATAGACTTATGGAAGAATTTTGTATTCCTGTCACCATCTTTCAATTATGTTTTGCTTGACTTATGTTTCCAAAATAGTTCTTCTCTAGATAGAAATTCATCATATTCCTTGGTCAACACTTTTTAAATAGCATAATCCACCTCATCCATACCCTCGACAATAATCTTTGAATTCAAATATGCAAGCTTTTTCTCCAGTTTAGATTTTCAATAAAAATGTTCCTAAATTCTTCCCTATTCCATATCTTCAATTGATCTTTTACATATTGTAATCTCTTGAAAATGATAAATGATTTACTACCCTCCTGAGTAGGTGCTTCCTTCCACCATTGGGCCACTTTTTCCATGAAATTCTTTGCTCTAAACCACATTGTCTCAAACTTAAAAGGGGAGCATTCTAGAGTTGAGTCCTCCTGGATGTTGTAGCAAATTAGGTAATGATTAGAACCTGAGATTGGGAGGATCTCGACACTACATAACCAGTCACTCCTATCCCACTAACCTAGAAAACTAAATCTATCCACTTTTTTAGCAATGTTCAAGAACCCACTTCGCTTATTAGTCCATGTAAAGTCTCCATTCCTCAAATCTACCTCCACTAAACCATTATGCATAATAAAATCCACAAAATATTTATGACTCCTCCTTACCCATCCTCGACCACCTCTTTTCTCAGCCAGACTAAGCATTACATTAAAATATCCCCCTAGAAGTAATAGGTCCTCCTCCCTATTGTCCATGAAACCTGATACCTCCTACCATAGGGCTTTTTTCTAAAATGGGTTATTAGGATCATATGTTAGGAATAATCCCAAGAGATAACTGAGAGGTGGGAGGTGAATCAATTATCTACAAGTTTCAATTCTTTATCCAATTAAGTATACTTAAACATAAAGCATAAACATGATGAAATAAAACTATAACACAACACCAATATTTTGGTTACAGGGAAACCCAAATAGGTAAAAACCCGAGTGGGAATTAACACCCACTAATATTTTGCACTAGTGTATTATGATCCTTGTTAGAAGATCCTTAACCCTGTTAGGAGTTGCTTTACAATATATTTAGTATAGTAGACCTGGTCAAGGGTTAAACCTTGTTAGGAGTCTTTTACAATTAACCATGTTAGGGGTGAGGATGCACTGTCTGAGAGCACACTACTCAAATGGGTGAAGGCTGCAACCTTCTGAATAACAGATACACACTATATCCAAATCTTGGTGAACTGCACTTTGACCTATTGTCTAGATCAGTTCCAATGTATAGCACAAGTACTTTACTTGGTCACATAGACCTTCTTCTGATGACTCAACACTTCGCACACTCTGCTCTGCTCTTCACAAACTCTGAACCACACACTAGCAATCACAAATGACTGCCTATAAATATCTTTCCTCTAAATGATATAATCGAGTTGGCCTATTAGAACCACCTTGAAATCATTATAGAGAAGTCATAATAAAATCCAATAATAATTTAGCCAGCTCTACTAAGAACGCAATACATTCTGGGACCTGTCCAATAAGATAATTATAGACGCATGCTACACATAGTCGGCTCTGCCAAAATAACTGGATCTTTCTCCTCAAGATTAATTACATCATGTGCTCTTAACCAAACCTTACTAACTCTTCTCCAAGTGCTAATCCAAGTGCGCATACCGAAATGATAGGTGCAACTCCAGAACTAATATAATCTCTAACGACTCTTCTGTACAAACACAAGAAACTACTACTGGTGAATAGCGACTGCGTAACTTAACTTCTACTAATCATCAAACTCTGCGTCCATAAATGTAACATCACTAATATGTCTTCATCACATATCTAAACATGCAAGGCTCCATGATAACTGTATGAACAACCATTCACAAAACACTGCCTATTACTCTGTTAGGAACACTGCTGACACAAGCTGCTATATAACTGTCTGTACTAATAGTTAACCTCTGCGCCCATGATATCATGCTGATAACATGTGCATGCTATATATATTGAAGGCTTACTACATAAGTCTTCCACACATGCAACTTACCATATGTTGTCATCAATGACAAACATACAGTCAGCACTGGCTTCCTGGCAAATCTCCAACAATCTCCCCCTTTGGCATTGATGGCAACATATGGAATGAAAAACTCCATCAATCCAAATGAACATTTATTTTATAACATTCTCCATTTCCTCAACTGAACTGCTTCCATAACTAAATATTACTCCCCCTTAGTATATTACTCCTCCTTTTACTTCTGTTTTTCATGACTATATATTACTCCCCCTTTGACATCAATGGAAAAGGGCACCAATCAGGTTAAGCATCGGTACTACTCCTGAAGTAGAGTAGTCAACCATCCATCAGTCCCTGAGGACTGATGCTCTTTCTTCTTTCTTCTAAGAAAAATCAAGGAAGGGAATTACTCCCAACTTCTCCCTAAGATACTCAAAAGTATCCTTTGGCAAGGGCTTTATGAATATGTCTGCTAACTGATCTTTAGTACTCACATAGTCCAACTTGACTTCTTTCTCTGCCACTTTCTCTCTTAGGAAGTGATACTTTATCTCAATATGTTTTGTCTTTGCATGCATCACATGGTTCTTTAAAATGTTGATGGTGCTAGTGTTATCACAATGAATAACAATAGGATAATCAATCTGAATTCCAAAATCCTTTATCATCTACTTGATCCAAACAATTGTAGAAGAATTCAAGACTGGTGCAACATACTCCACTTCAGTTGTTGACTGAGAAATGCAATTTTGTTTCTTGCTTGTCCAAGTGACAAGTCTGTCACCAAGAAACACTACTCCACCTGATGTACTTTTTCTGTCATCAACGCATCCTACCCAATATGCATCAATATACACATGAAGCTCAACATTTTCTAAATTAGGATACCATAGACCATAGTCTACAGTGCCTTGCAAGTATCTGAATATCCTTTTTACTGACATGAGGTGACTTTGTTTAGGCTCTGCTGCAAATCTTCCAACTATGCCAACTGCATTGGAAATATTAGGTCTAGTTTGAGTAAGATAAATGAGTTTTCCAATCATAGATTTGTACAATGTTATATCTACTACTAGTGAGTTATCTTCTTTTGTAAGCTTACATCCAATTATCATAGGTGTCCCTACTAGCTTGCAATCATCCATCTTGAATTTCTTCAATATCTCTTTCACATACTTGGACTGATTAATGAAAATACCTTTCTCTGTCTGCTACACATTCAATCCCAAAAAGTACTTGATAGGTCCAATCATGCTCATCTTAAATTCGCTCTACATCTCCTTAGCAAATTCAGCACTAAGTTTTTCATTGCCTCCAAAGATAATGTCATCAACAAATATAGCTACAAGTAGTAGTCCTTCAGATGTCTCTCTTATGAATAGGTTACAATCTGCTGCTCCTTTCTTGAATCCAATCTTTGTTAGATATCCATCAAGTCTCTCATACCAAGCTCTAGGGGCTTGCTTAAGTCCATAGAGGGATTTCTTCAATCTGCATACCATATCAGGTCTTTCTGATAGGGTAAATCCTTCTAGTTTCTCAATATATACTTCTTCTTTTAATTCACCATTCAGGAATGTTGATTTAACATCCATCTGATAAACTTTGAAGTTTTTGAATGTTGCATAAGCTAGTGTATCATCTTAAAATGGAAGCACTTCCATGGTAAGAGTGTTTAGCCCTCTAAGTAGATGGTTTGGGGTCATGTCGAATGCCTTGAATGGATATTCGACTTGGATCTAGCTTTTCCCCCTGTTCTACCCCATTTTCCACTTCTTCCTAGCATTTTCCTAGCAATCTGGACTATGAATCTAAGGTTTTGGACCCTAAGGTCAAAGTTGACCTTATGGGGTCAAAGTTGACCTTGACCCTGACCTAGTCAAGGTTGACCTCGACCTTGACCCTAAGGTCTGGGATCTTCAGGGTTAGCCTTCGGTTGTGGGATTTCATCAAAAACTTGTCTTTTCCCTCTTCGGGGCCACTATTTCTCGGATTAAGTGTCAAATTCTCAAATTAATATTTGAGGTGGACCTTTCTCGATATTTGTATAAGAATCCTAATTTATTATTGGAGATTAGCCTTTCTTGATTTTTGTGCCTAATACTCAAATTAACTTTGGGGTTGGCCTTACCTTGAATTTTGTGACAAGGCTCTTAAATAATTATTTTATTTATATATATAAGGGTGGTCCCTTCCTAGAGTTTTGTGTCAAGACTTTAATTTAATTTTCTTTCCATGTGCACCTCTCTAGATTTTTGTGCCATGGGTCCTTAATTATTGTTTTCTATGAGGCCCCTCTTGTGCTTTAGATCACTATAAAAGGGAGCCTTCCTCTCTCATTTTCACATCTCATTCTCACCAGGCAATCTCTCAAGCTCTCAAGTGCAAGCAAGCAAGAAGATCAAGCATTCAAGCATCCAATTCATCAAGGAGATCCATTAGTAGCCATTGAAGGATTCAAGTTCTATGGATCTCTCTTGTTGAAGATTCCTCCATTTCTATTCAAGCCTCTTCCTAGTTCAAGATCCATTCAAGATTGGTGTTGAAGATCTAAAGACAATTGATTGGAGACATCCTACATTTGATTCTACATTCATCCATTCTTGTGGATTCAAGGATTTGAATCCTCCACAAGGGTTTCAACTCGAGCAAGGTGAATTGTTCCATTTACTTTGTTTATTCCAGCAATTTCAATTCAATTTCAAGGTTAATTCCTAAATTGGGGTTTGACTGAGGCAAACCCCCCAAACAAACAACCAAAAACCTTCTTTTTCTTGTAGGTACAGGTGCGGAACTTCGGATCTGAGAGTAAATTTGGATACCCTTTTTGCCGAACTTCTAAGATCCGTGAACAAAGTCAAAGTTGACCTTTATTTTCCTGAGGTCATCTTTGACTTTTTATGAGGGTCAAGGTTGACCTGGTCTCATCTTGGAAAAATATTTCTGGGTTTTGTAGATCTTGTAGTTTTGATTTAAAAATGCAAGAATCAACTATTTTTTAGATCGTTTGATAGGGTTTTTAGCTGATTTTTTTTGGAGGTAAGTACCTTTATTTCTTAATTTCAATATTAGTCATCTACATTTACTTTCTATATCAATACAATTTCATGTAAGTGTAAAATATTGGCTTTGGGGTCTCTTTTATGTGCAAACCATTGTCCTAGGACCCCATACACTATTTTATCCTTTACAGCTAGAAACAACTTAATAGCTTCTAATTTGCTCACTGGTGCAAAAGTGTTTGAATAGTCAATGCCTTCTCTCTGTGCATATCCCTTACACACTAATCTTGCCTTGTTTCTTACTACTGTACCATCTTCATTCATATTGTTTCTGAATACCCATTTTGTTCCAATCACATTTTTATCACTAGGTCTTAGGACCAGTTCCCAAGTATCATTTTTTATGATCTAATCTAGTTCTTCTTTCATAGCATTGTGCCAATCTGAATCATTACATGCATCTTCAACACTTAAGGGTTCAATCTGAGATAGTAAACATACCACCTCATTGCTTGCAGAACTCTTTGCTTTTGATCTTGTTGTGACTTTTTCACTCTGATCTCTAATGATGTCATCCTTAGAATGATATCTAGATGTAAACTTTGGAGCTTTGGGTGATACTGTCTTATTTGCCTTAGGAGTTTCTTCTTCACTTGTCTTAGGGTCATTGAATAACACATCAATACTGTCAAACATTTATTCAATAACTATCTCACTAGTGGAGGGTCTAGGTTCTTCTTCAATCATGGGTGAGTAATCATGATATCTTTCTTGAACCATAAACTTTTCATCAATCTTAACATGAGCACTTTCAATGATCTTTTTCAATCTAAAATTGAAACATCTATAAGCTTTACTTTTAGTAGAGTAACCAAGGAAAATACCTTCATCGCTTCTTGCATCAAACTTTCCTACTGCTTCATCTCTCTTGATGTAGCACTTGCTTCCAAAGATTCTGAAGTATTTTACTGTGGGAACATTACCAAACCATAGCTCATACGGTGTTTTGTCTACATCAGGCCTTAATTGAATTCTATTGATGGTATAGACTGTTGTATTGACTGCAACTCTCCAATAGTTGTGTGCCACTTTTCCTTCAATCGTGATGGTGCACACTGTATCAAGGATGCTCCTATTTCTTCTTTCTACAATTCCATTCTGTTGAGGGGTTATAGGTGCACTCAACTACCTCTTGATGTCATGTTCTTTGTAGTACTCATAGAATCTGTCAGAGGTGAATTCTCCTCCTCTATCACATCTCAAACATTTTATCTTTAGTCCAGATTCATTTTCAACCTTGGCTTTGAATATTTTGAACTTCTCAAATGCTTCTGACTTGTCTTTTAAGAACACAACCCACATCATTCTAGTATGGTCATCAACAAACAAAATGAAATACCTTTCACCATAGTATGATCTTGTTTGAGTTGAACCACATAGGTCTGTATGAATAAGATCCATCTTGTTCTCTGCTGAATTAAGCTTGCTCCTTAATGAGTTTCTCACATGCTTTCCCATCACACATTCCCTGCATATAGTATCAATTGGCTTTGCTATGCTAGGTAGATCTCTTACTGCCTTTACATTTCTTATCATTACTATGTTATCAAAATTGATATGACAGTCTTTTATGCCACAACCAAATGTCATCTACTTTAGCAACAAAACAACTTGCTTCTGGATTAAGCTGAAAAACATTACCTTTAGTCTTTGATCCCGATGCAATTATCTTCCTTCTTTGTTGTTAATGATGCACTTGTTTTCATTGAATTCCAATATGTAACCTTTGTCAAGTAACTGCCCAACACTTAGAAGGTTATGTATCAAACCATCAACATAAAGAACATATTAGTACTATTCTTTCCATCCAAGGTTATGGATCCTCTACCAATGATGGGTTTAGGAGTGTTATCTCCAAATCTAACCATGCCACCATTGTATTTGTCCAGATGAACAAATCTGTCTTTATCACCTGTCATGTGATGTGAACAACCACTATCTATAATCCAGTATGTCCTTATATTAGCTTGGGGAATGAATGCTAGCTCTTGTTCCTCCTTCACATCTTCATGATCTGTTTTATTGTTCATTTTCTCTATAATAGAAATAAATCCAATTTCTTCTTCAGTTGAATCATCATCTGAAACTCGATCTCCAGCATAGTAACATTCCTTACAGTATTTGGGCTTGTAGTCATTTTTGAAATTTCTAGCTCTTGTAGGACACTTAGATGCAAAGTGACCAATCTTATTACATGAAAAGCATTTAAATGGCAATTGAACTTCATATTTTCCTTTTCCTTTCTTTTCTCTTTTGGCAATCATAGCAATGAAATCATCTAGTGTTTTCTCTTCATCATCATTATCAAAATTACCAGAAGTGTTTGCAGATTTCTTACCATGAATTGTTGATTTGAAGTTCATCTCACTTTTAGGTTATGTCTTCAATCTTGAAATCTCAAAAGCTGATATTTTACTGATCAAGGTCTCTCTCTTGAAATTTGATGTAAGATGCATGGTCTCATCAAGGATGTTGATCTTGTTTTCATATTATAGAGTGAGAGTAGTCATCAATTTGTCCATAATGTCATCCTCTAAGATCTCTCCACCATTGTTCCCGATTCCAGCAACTGCTTCATTGATCTTTTGGATTGTAAGCTCTAATGTTTTCTTCAGGTAGCATCTCTAATGCATTGTATCTTTTCTTCCATGTTTTTTTGCACGCATCCTTTTCTTGTTTGTCTCCTTCAAATATGTCTTCTAGGTACTTCCATATCTTGTGGGATGTATCTACTTTCTTTATTTATGAAAACTCACTATCAGATAGGGCGCTAATGAGGGATTCTTTGGATATTGCATTCTGATGAAACAATTTCTTTTTCTTTTCAGTAGCATCATCCTTTGCAAGGTCTTCTAATGTAGGGATCTTGATTGTTTTGATAGTTACATCAAAAACTTCAAAACCAATGCATTACAAATGTGTCACCATCTTGTTCTTCCAATCAAGATAATTATCTCCATCAAACTTAGGACTTTCTTTTTTGAAGAATGCCATCTGATCAAACTCAAGTTGTTAAAATTTCTCTCTGCGGCACTTGGCTTCGATACCAATTGTTAGGAATAGTCCCAAGAGATAACTAAGAGGGGGGGGGGGGTGAATCAATTATCTACAAGTTTCAATTCTTTATCCAATTAAGTATACTTAAAAATAAAGCATAAACACAATGAAAGAACACTTCAACACAACACCAATATTTTGGTTACAGGGAAACCCAAATAGGTAAAAACCCTAGTGGAAATTGACACCCACTAATATTCTACACTAGTGTATTATGATCCTTGTTAGAAGATCCTTAACCCTGTTAGGAGTTTCTTTATAATATATTTAGTATAGTAGACCTGGTCAAGGGTCAGACCCTGTTAGGAGTCTTTTACAATTAACGCACTGTCCGAGAGCACACTGCTCAAATGGGTGAAGGCTACAACCTTCTGAATAACAGATACACACTATATCTAGATCTTGGTGAATTGCGCTTTGACCTGCTATTTAGATCAGTTCCAATGTTTATAAAAAGTACTTTACTTAGTCACATAGACCTTCTTCTAATGGCTCAACACTTCACACACTCTGCTCTGCTCTTCACAAACTTTGAACCACACACTGGCAATCACAAATGACTGTCTATAAATATCTTTCCTCTAAATGATATAATCAAGTTGGCCTATTAGAACAACCTTGAAATCATTATAGAGAAGTCATAACAAACTCCAATAATAATTTAGCTAGCTCTACTAAGCATGCAACACATTCTGGGACCTGTCTAATAAGATAATTGTAGACGCACACTACACACTGTTGGCTCTACCAAAATAACTAGATCTTTCTCCTCAAGATGAATTACCTCATGCACTCTTAACCAAACCTTACTAACTCTTCTACAAGTGCTAATCCAAGGGCACATACCGAAATGATAGGCACAACTCTAGAACCAATATAATCTCTGATGGCTCTTTTGTACAAACACAAGAAACTGCTACTGGTGAATATCGACTGCATAACTTAACTTCTACTGATCATCAGACTTTGTGTCCATGAATGTAACATCACTAATATGTCTTCATCACATATCCAACTGCACAAGGCTCCATGATAACTGTACGGACAACCATTCACAGAACACTACCTGTTACTCCGTCAAGAACACTGCTGACACAAGTTGCTATATAATTGTTTGTACTAACAGTTAACCTCTGCGCCCATGATATCATGTTGATAACATGTGCATGCTACATATACTAAAGGCTTACTGCATAAGTCTTCCACGCATGCAACTTACCATATGTTGTCATCAATGACAAACATACAGTCAACACTGGCTTGCTAGCAAATCTCCAACACCATAAATATTGAAAACATAGAACTTTGAGAGGAGTTGTTTTGAAACAACTTCAATCCATTGTGAGTTGTTTGTTTGATTTAATAGATTAGCTTCCACCGATCTTTCATTCCATAACACACCTAACCCACCTGAAGCATCACTTGCCTCAACAAACACACCTTTCCATCTACAAAAATGCATTTTAAAAGAAGCCACATCCACTTGTTTAATCTTAGTTTCCTATAATAATATAACATCTGGTATAGCCTGATCAAAAACCCTCTTGACCAAGCAAATCTTGTTTGGGCATTGCAGCCTTTGACATTCCACGATAGGAGTCTCATTGCTTCTGGGAAAAGGCATAACCTTTTCCCGATCTTAGTAATTTTGTTTGGTTTGTTGTGCAACCAGCAATTTCCATCTTTTCTTTGTTAGAACATGGACCTCTTCTCCTATTCTCCCCTATCTTGGGTTTAGAAATATTTGAATGAGTATGCCCAACACTTATTAATTCCATAATGATTGGTGTCTCAAATAAACCCAACTCATCCCCATCTCCATTTCCCTCTTGAGAGTAGTAGTCAGAATCAGGTTCTATAGAGACACCTCCACTATCTCTTCACTAATACATTTGGGGTGAAATTGCGATGACAATTTGCAACGGCGGGCAAATGTTATGTCTTTTTGGCTCTTTTTTTTCAATTATACCCCGACAACATCGCAATTGCGACGTTAATGGGATATAAGAAAAAAAAAGAAAAGAAAATATTGGTCATTTCTATAATAGAACCGAGAGGGATTTTTGCAGCTGTTGGACAAGGAGATCTCTGCGGCTAGGCATCTCTGCGGTGAAAGGGATCTACTGGATTGTACATTCAGAATCCAAAAGGCTGAGAAAGGTATGATTTTAAACTTCACTTCCTCCTCATTTTGTGTCGCCCTCTCTTCCCTTTATCATGAAAACCTTATATTTAAGGATATGCAACATGATCTCATTTAACAAGAAAAATGTTTCTGCTATTTCTTCTCAGAAACCCTTCTTCAAACCCTAATTTAACATCGGGTAGTTTTGGCTGGCTGCTACTAGGTGAGAGTCTACTATTTCTAGCTTTCCAAAGGGCCAATGCATTTCATGAATTTTTGGAGCGAAGGATGAAGGCCCATGGAGGAGATATCTTTAAAACCCACTTGCTCGGATCCCCTAAAACTGTATTGTGCAGTCTTACGAGATATCATGTATGCTATGTGACAATTGCAAGTATGCTCATGTCTATTGCTGTGTATTTTCTTTAGAAGATTCATTTTGATATGTATACGGAGGCAAGTTTTCATAAATTTTGTTTCATAATGCATCTGATCATATCAATGGGTCAACAAGTTTTTGACTTACAATTCATACTCTAGCACCATTTTATATCATTGAACTATTGTGGGATAGGATGCCATTTTGTTAAGAAAGTCATCATGGCATTGAAATTGATGTGTTGCTCCTCCTTATTCAACAATCTACAATCTAAGTGACCAACAGTTCAACCCAAACTGAACTACTGGTCATATTGAAAGAACTTTTCCTACCTATACAATTTTGCTCATCAATCACTGCTTTATACTTTATTCTGCTCACTGGTCCATTAAATTGAATTGCATATTCATGTTCTAAGATAACCCAGCTTGTAGAATCATAGACAGGTAAAGGGATTTTACAAGGCATGGACAATCATGTTGCTAATGGAGACTCTCTCCCATAGGGTAGAATGAGATGAAATTCATTTTTTATAGTGAAATTCTAACCGCATATTTTCTGTAGCAGATTCATTTTGATATGTATACGGAGGTGGAGATTTTTTAAATTGTGTTTCATAATGCATCTGATCAGATCAATGGGTCAACAAGTTTTTGAGTTACAATTCATATTCTGGCACCATTTTATATCATTGAACTGTTGTGGGACATGATGTCATTTTGTTAAGGATTTATGTCTTCTTCATTTTTCCCCTCTCCCACAACCCCACAAATTTGGTTTTCAAATTCACTTCTACCAAAATGGATTTTATTTTATATAGCGTATAATCCCATAAATTAACAGATGTTTTATGATGTATAATCCTAGAAACTCAGAAATCTTTTATGGCATAAGCCTACAAACTCTTCTTGAATTTATCATTGGTGGCACTTTTATGGGTAGTGAGATTGCAAGCTAGCCAAAGGGCCTGAAATGCTTGCGAGCATTAGCTCTTTAGATAGGGCTCTACCTCACAATTATGCACAAAGCAGTACATTTGTAGTATAGTCAACAAAAGCACAAAAAACCCAACCAACAAAACCACCACCTTTGATGGACTTGACAGGTACTCCCAATAAAGTTTAGACAACTGAGTCTTAATCTTGATTTTATAGTAATTTTTTATGAGCACTTCTTTGATTTACTTACTAGGTTCTATGTCCCTTATTCTTGTCATAATAAACACATTTCTTATCCCTATTTTGGTTTTTATTACCATCTAGATTGAAGTGTTTGGAGTACTTCAGACTATAGGCTAAATCGTAAAATCTCTCAAAAACTTAAAATTCTAGACACTATACTTTTTGCATGTTTGATCAGTCAAAATTTGGGATTAATTACTCCAAATGGTAACTATTAATTAGTTCATGATTTACTCTAGTTCTTGGAACTCTAGTATATTGATTACTTAATTTTGAATATACCAACACTCTGGTTTTTTGCATGTGTACCCATTGATATTTTAAAGGTGTGTATTCACACATCTTTAAAGGAATGATGTTTTCTCTACATTATGGATTTTTTATCCATGCAAGAAATCTTTTGCCGGAGTTGGGATGTTAATTAGTTTTTACTTATTTTTCATGAAATATGTTGTAAATATTAATGGGATTTTTTTATGCTATATTATTGGCTGAATAAACAATTTCTTAAGGTAGTCATTAAGTTTGTAATTGTAGTTTCGTGAAATTACACCTTTGACTTGTAATATTTTTTGCATGTAATATATGAATTCACTATTGATTCCAGGTGCATTAAGGGAGGACGAAATCAATATTGTCAAGGTGCATAAAGGGGGGATAAAGCCAATATTAATTTCAGGTGAGGTTAATAAACTATACTAAGGCAATGACCCATAAATTCTTAGTTATATTTGGATTCATATTTTGTTTTTATTCAGATTCATATTTTGCTTTTCCTTTTTCTTTTTCCATTTAATTATTCTAATCAAACATATAGGTCAATAATATAGGTTAATTATATGTTGTTGGAAATATGAATTATACATGCTATCTTTGAAGAAATAGATCAATCAATGTGATTCATACAAAAAAATAGATTGGTACACACACACACACACACACACACACACACACATATATATGTGTGTGTGTGTGTGTGTGTGTGTACCAATCTATTTTTTTGTATGAATCACATTGATTGATCTATTTCTTCAAAGATAGCATGTATAATACATATTTTCAACAGCATATAATTAACCTATATATGTGTGTGTGTGTGTGTGTGTGTGTGTGGACATATATATTCATGTATTTATACATACACACACACACACACACACACACACACACACACACACATGCATGTGTATATATATTACAAACAGACTGGTTAATATTTTTGTACATGTGCATATATATGGACGCATGTGTGTAAAATTGGATGTATATGTAAGTAGATACATAATAGATAGACATATGGAGCATGCATACATATTTGGACCAAAAACTTGGAGTAATATTTAAATATATAGATATGGACCAAGCATTGTATTGGCAAAATATAATGTTCAAGTTACATTGTAATGAGAAGAGCAAAATGCATGGCATGATGAATCATCTACCCGCCTTACAAAAAATACAAATTTCTGGGACCTCTATAAGTAAATAGGGGAATGTTTTTCCTTCTACAAAATATAAAAAAACAATTTTTGTCAAATAATCATACTAGTTCTAATGGAAAATTTTACTACACCATCCATGGGGGAAGCATGGAGCAATGACCATCCATAGCAGTGGCTGCAATGTTAGAACTTGATCCTGCATTTGTTTTCTCCTTGGAAGGTGTTATGGGCATTTGCAATTGGTCTATAGAAACCTGAGTGTTGATTGGAAAGTTGGAAACAGATGAATATGAAGGGGCATAAATGTTAATCATGTCTCAAAATTGAATTTTTTGGAATAGGACTTAATGAGTTGCTTAAATGTCTCTGTCTTTCTAGCTCCTTCTTTGCCTTTTCAAATTCCCTCAATCTTTTCACCTGTTCTTTTTTTTCTCTTTCTCTTGTCTTTGTATTATTCACAACTGCTCTTTCTTTTGCTTCTTCATTGCATTTTCTAGTTTATTTTGTTCCTTCAAGTCCCTTTCAGTAAGTCTAGTAGCCTTTCTCTCATCTGTCTGTTCCTTTTTTCTTGCCTTCAAATCTACAATCTCCTTATTTTTGGCTTCTTGTTCCATGTAAATTTCCATGTACTAATCTCCTATGATTATTTGGGATTGTGGACTTAGCCTAATTGTGCCACCACTCTCATGAGAATATTTCTCATCAACCTTTGCATTTGGAAACTTCAGAAAAGATAATAGTGAATGCATTTGGCTACCTTCTGGTTGGATATTATATGAATCTGTAATATTTCACTCAGGTACTTCGAGCGTCACTTCTGTATTGTGCAACCCGAGAATGACATCTTTATCTTTATTTACTTATGCTTCGTTCTCTACTTTGATTACCTTCGTAATGCATGTGGTCCGTGCTTAGTTGGGAGCTGGTTTGAATCTACTGCTATAGACTGTGGCTCATGGCATTCATGCTACTATTGAAACTATTCCATATGTGTAGAGGTGCTATTGAGTCCATTTATTATGTCGTGCCCTAGCTCATGGTTGCATGAAGTGATGAACTAAGCCAACTCATGGCCAAGCACCAAGGTCAGTGAGCTGTGTGTTTTGACTACATAGCCCACGAGCTAGGGATACATCATTGCCATGTTAAAACTCAGCATTCAAATTTGTGTCCTTGTTGATTTCTTGAAATTGAACTTTCAAAACCAAAATGGTTAAGTGGATGCAAAAAGTTCGAGGTTAAGAAATGGGAAAAGTTAAGATTTTGGAAAGATTCTCGCAAAAAGTTGGGATTTGGGAATTATTCTCACCAAAAGTTCATGATTGGGAGTTGAGACTCGCAATAAGTTAAGGTTTGAGAATTTTTTTTGCAAAAAGTTAATGTTTCCAATATATTTTTGCGAATAAAATGGAAATGCCTTAGAATTTTTAAATTTTTAAATTTCAAAAATCTAGGCAACAAGAATGCATAGGTGGCTCACTGTTGGGATGACTCATTGTTAGGTGGCTCATTATCGAAGGGGCTCACTGCCCAAAATGCAAAAGCCAGATATTATATTTGAGAGGCAGCTTACTATTGGAGTGTAAAATACAAATTTGAATGAGTTTCAATTGCATCTGCATATGCATGAAATATAGTTCATGCTAAAGTACAAATTTATTCTATACAATTACTAAATTGTAGATATATCAATTCACTATACACGTCAATATATCACTATCATATATCATATATCATAAATCACATCAATATCATTGTCGTCTATTATGTGTTGATGCCACTTTCTATATATACACCAGACCTACATTCCACAAGTCAACTTGAAACGGAGATGGAATCGTGTGAGCACATTACCCCAAAAGTTAGAGATGTCAACAATCTTAAAAAGGATATCTCACGCTATACCAAATAGGACTAGACCAAAAACTTTATTACACCATTATATAGACCAAAACTTGTACCTGTAACAACACTGTCATTTAATATGTCTTGCTAAAGCTTGTAAATTTTGTTCCTTTTGCCATGTCATGTAATATGTCTTGCCTTGTAGCTTATATGTTTTGAAATTGCTGTTAGGCGTTGTAGCTTATATGTTTTGATTGCTGGAGAGCTTCTAGAGCTAAGCAAGAAGACCATTGCATGAGTTATAGCTGCACGCTCAGGTATGAAAATTGTATATTTTTTAATCTAATGTATATTTTAACTAGACTTTTAGCTTATATTTTTTGAAATTGCTTTTAGTGGCTTAATGTTGTAAGGTCTCTTGAAATAAGACCTTCAGGTGGTTGGTCAAAGTTTTACAAATAATCTTATCCACAAATTTGCCTAGAGTAATTGACTGAATGTTATAAAAGGTGATTGGGTTAAATGTCTTAGGAATAAAGTCAAAGAAAGTATTTTTAAAATATTAAAGTATTTAACTAGGTCTAAGAAGATTTGTGTACTTTCGACAGTTTTGCTTAGTTTGTGAAAGTTGTAGACCAAAGTTTTCATAGCCCGATTTTTTGCTTCCTGCGAAGAATGATCATGTCAGATAATATAAGTGAAGAACAAAATAGGGAGACAATCGCTGGATTGTGGTCTAACTTGAAAAGAAAAGGTGATGGAAAATGTTATTGTCCCTGCAAAATTTGTAAGGGCTTAAACCGTAGAAGACTGCTAATCAAAATAGTTAAGAGACATTGTAGGGAGAATGGTCACATTGAAGGGGGGCATGACTATCAATAAGATACTAAATATTTCTCTATTTTGTCTAATTTATACTTTTCTTTCTATAATGTAGGTATCATTCAAAGACTCCTTTAAAGGCTTGTTCAATGTTGTCATAGTATTGACTACTCCATCTTTGCAACTACAGTGTCTCTGTCCTCCAGCTTGTGACTGTGATCTTGTTCAAGGTAAGATGCCCATTCTTGCCTCCACCATACTGTCTTCTTGTCTTCTTGCTATAATAACTACCTATACACTCTAAAACTTGCAAAAATTGCATTTAAAAAGTTGTCAAAATGTTGTCAAGATTGAAAACTATGTTTGTCAACTTGACAACCACTATGACAATCAAAGCAAAAGAACCCAATTTGTGAGACCTAATTGAGTAGGTGGGTGTTGAGATTTTGTTATTGAAGTTATAGACCAATGGGTCAAATGATCAAGGATGATCATTGATGGATGTGTGTTGTTTTATCTCAGTATGTAGACATTGATGGGCCTTTGTTTAACTTGATCATCAATAAGCCTTGAGTTGTTAAGTTTGAGTATCACCAATACATCAACACACTTATCATGTACAAGTTTTATAATGGATACATCTCGAACAGTATAATACTTGTCACTGTTAATATGATCTGTGTGTGTCTAAAGAAATCTTCACAAAACATTCTCATTATCATAATCAGAAAGAAAAGTGACTCCACAAGATTATTTGACATCAATGACAAATTGCCAACAATCTCCCCCTTTGGCATTGACGTCAAACCTCAAAACATTTCTGTAACAGCAAAATATCAAATCAAATATGAATCATACCCAAATTTGAAACATGGCAAATCACCAAAATTGGATCCGACTCATCTACTATCAATGTTCTTATTTTATGAAGAAATGGTAGGAAAGCTATTTATAATGTGAACATTGAATGTTATTTCTTCAAGTAACTGGCACAAGTTTATCTAGAAAATAATGTCTACAAGCATGCTGCTAGAATGGGTCAATGCTTCTCGTCCACATATTGCACAGTTCAGGTTCCATGGGATCAGCTTGAAGAAGACTTTCATGACATTGAAAGGAATGATTATAAATTTTCTAACGGTGTAGGAAAGATCACTCCAGATCTTTCCATGGAGGTTGCTCATAAATTGAAGTTGATTGTCAATCCCCCCTCAGCTTATCAGATTCGATATGGTGGCTTCAAAGGTGTTGTTGCAACTTGGGAAGCAGAACCTGGAAGCACATATAAGCTTTCTTTGAGGCCCAGCATGAAAAAGTTTGAATCTCAACATGATATGCTAGAAATTATCACTTGGACACGTTTCCAACCCTGCTTTCTTAACAGGCAGATCATTACTTTGTTATCAGCTTTGAGTGTTCCTGACAGCACTTTCAGTGAATTATAGGATTCAATGGTGCATAAGCTTAGTCAAATGATTTTCCATGTTTCAAGCACTTTTCAGCAACATTGGATGCAAATTTGAGCTTCTCGTGATATCCACTTGAGCTTCCATTGTCGCATGATCGCATGATACTTTTTTACCTCTTGCGATCATGCGACCGCTCCAAAAGAACTGATGTAACATTTAAAAAACTTTCATCCACCTGGCTTATGTTGTCGCATGAGTGCATGGTACTTTTTTACCTCTTGCAATCATGCGACCACTCTATTCATTGGCGCGTGACATTTTCAAAATGAGTAATATTATATTTAATAATCATTCCACCTCATCGTTGCACTTGTGCTGTTGGCGTACGTAGGTCCTGGAAGAACACATTGTCGCATGATCGCATGGTATTATTTTATTTCTTGCGATCATGCGACCGCTCTATCATTGGCGCACATGGACTGCACCGTTGCCGTTCATGGGTCCCAGCAGAGTGCATCTGTTTAGTCTCCTTTTTCATTAACTTTCTCTCTCCTACTCAAGCTTCATTGTCGCATGATCGCATAGCATTTTTTTTATTCCTTGCAATCATGCGACCGCTCTGTCATTGGTGCATGATATAGTATTTAATAATTAAACCTTCACTTGTCATGCTTATGTTGTCGCATCTACGCTATTGGTGTACGTAGATTCCCTTTTTTTTTGCCTTGTCGCATGATCGCATGGCTGTTATTTTATTCATGCAATCATGCGACCAATCCATTTTCCAACCGCAACTACCGCATTAAAATTAGTTTTATTTTTACGCCGTAGGCGTTTCTATATGAAAAGCTTTGACCTCTTTAGTGAATCTAACGGTTGCAGCTAGCTGAATAGCCAATGACTACCATTGAAACAATCCTTGCCGTCTATTCAAAAGGGAAGAGGTGAAATATTTATTGTTTGCAAATGTTCCAATGACAACACCACGGCAAAATCCAAAATATCTATTCACTAACTTAGCGTGTCAGCAGTGGGTGGATAGGATAAGCACGCATCAGAGATGAAACAAACCGTTGGAAGATTGAATATTAAAACAGGTCTTCAGGGGCCGTTGTAAGTTTTAATACCCATTTTCAATTCATCATTAAGCCAGATGACAATAATTTGGGCTCAGGAGGAGCAGTCACTGTCACTACACACAGTGCATTTGTCTGCATCAAGATCCACATTGTCTGAAATAAACCCAATTTCTCTACAGGTCTTGCTGATAATCTGATCATAATCCACAAATGTATACCAAGGTAGTGTGACTAAAACATCTCACAGATTACCTCTCCGCTATGTTTTGATGGACTGTCAAACTCTGTTCCAAAACCCCCATTTTGCACGGGCTGGAATTAAGGATATTGGGGGAGGTTTTGGAATTTGGCTTCATGCCTTCCAAATGCATTTCATCATAGTTTATATACATCCTTTCTCACAATTTGTGTGCTTAATCTTCAATCTTTGTGTCCCAAGAGGTAGCTCTTCAATGAGGCGTTCTTGGTAAAGAGCGCACGTGTCAGTAATTATAACTTCTACATACACTGTAGATACATGGAGTTATACAAATCAATAATTTTCCTATATGGTAATTCCTGTCAACAATTGAAAAAGAATTTACTACAGATTACACGTGTAATATTATTGCTAGCCTTTCTTAGATAGATAGACAGTGATTTGGTTGTTTTATATATATATATATATATATATATATATATATATATATATATATATATATATATATATATATATATATATATATATATATATATATATATGTATATATATATATATATATATATATATATATATGTATATATATATATATATATATATATATATATATATATATATATGTATATATATATATATATATATATATATATATATAAAGTTTGGAAATACAAAAAGTATAATAGAGAGGCTCTATTGTTAGCTGATATACCATGTTCTTAATGTTAAGATATTTAAATATGTCTAGTGAGTTGCAATATGTCTCTTATGCATTTAATTTTAGTACGATTCATAATTACAATTTTTAAGCATGTGAAGTGAATTACCATATGTTAATTATAATTTACATTTGATTGCGATAATTTTTTGCAAATTTAAAGAATGTGTGGCAAATGGTAGGTTATATTTGACCATTACCAATTGGTGCCTTACACGTAGGAAACTATTAAGTGATTGGAAAAATAATTTAGTTGATATTTCTTTCTGTGTCATTGCTTCATTTTTTGCATTCCATCCCATAGTCTTATTGTTTCCTAATCTTTCTGATGAGGGCATTATCATCAACTTAGAAATATATAGCTCTTTCCTTCATTTTCTTGCATTAGGCTTTATGCTTTAGATGCATCTTGAGGTTTTTGCGCTTTTTTGGACACTTCTTGTGGTGTGGTTTCATGCTTGTTGCATGATCACATGTGGCTTCCTAACTGCATGCGACCATGCGACAAGCCTCTAGCGGCCAAGTTTTAAATGTGTAATTGTGACGGGGTTGTTGTATCGGTAATGGCAATTGGGGTGTCGCCGATACAACAACCCCATCACAATTCTTGGAGTGGACGTCGCAATTACGACGGTTAGTGGTTAACATCTTATGGTTGGTCGCATGATCGCATGGGCTCTTCCGAGCCCATGCGACCATGCGACAAACCGTCAGTGGTCACAGTTAAGGTCGTCGCAATTATGACGGTTAGTGGTTAACATCTTGCGATTGGTGACAGGGTTCATGTCACAATGAAGGGTTCACATTACGATGGAAAGGAGTCGCAATTGCAATGACAAGGAGAAGACGTCATATTTTGCGACTAAAAAATGATGACGTCTATGACTGTCGCAATTGCAACACATAGCAGTCGCAATTGCGACACATAGCCATCGCAATTTGAAGCCAAATTTATTAGTGCTTGCATCTTCAAAAGATAGGGGAAATCTCAATATCCTTGAAAATTGACTTACCCTCCAAACATTTTGACCTTCTTGAAGGAGAATATTCATTATCCTCACTTGACTTCCATTTGGAAACCTCTTCCTTTTTAGGGTTACAACCATGATTATCACTCAAGTTCTCATCTTCGCTTAATCTTCTCCAACTCTCAACGGGAAGAGAATCTAACACCACCCCTAACATTGTAAGCTTTTATTGTGAACTAACCTCCTTAATCTTACCATCCTACTCAGCCCCTTCTTCAGAATTAGTTCGGGTTTATTTTACTAGAGTCAATTTATATGTCAAACCATTGATTTCTCTTATCAGATCTAGCATGTCATCCTCCCATCCCTTTGCATAATAGTTTTGTAAAAACATGGTTTCTAGAACCACTTGAGTGGAACAACATTTTTCTTCAATTCTTTCCTTTACATCTACTTCTAGGGAGAAAAGCCAGTCAATTTCCTTCTTTTCATATCTATCCTCCTCCCTATATTCCTTACCTTCCAAGCTTTTGTTTGAGACCAAAACCTCCTCCCTAAATAATGCTAAAAATTGTTTCTCATAAGAATTTATCATTTTGACAATCACCTAATTAAACCTATCCACCTCCAAAATGTTACCTTTCATTTCTCTCGCATGCACATGTAAAGTGCTATTTACTCCAAACATTTCATCATTTTCTGTAATAAGGGGTTGTCTCCATTCTCCTTTGTCTGAGCACAAAACAATAGAGTTGGGCATTTCATAACACACCTGTCTCCAAACTAAAATCCTTGGGAAAATCGCATAGTCCTCTGGATTAGTTACCTCTTAATATCTAATAAACTTTCCCAAAGATTCCCCTAAAATTCTCACTGTCTCATGCCCCCAATATTCCTGAGGGAGGTTATTCAATCTAAACCAAACAAGGATCTCCTTCACTTGCTCCTCTATAGGATTAAAGTTAGCACTCTAGCCCTTTAAGAAAAAACCTTTACCATCCATCATATAAGGGCCATTATTCAAAATCCACGATTTGTCATCCTTGGAGGAACAAATTATTAGATAAAAATCATTGGACAAAGTTTTGAAAGAACAAAAACTACACCATTATTTTTCACACCAATCATTAATTTTTCTCATAGATGGCCAAGGCCCTAACTATTTCAACACAAAAGATTTTCTTCAATAAAATCAACAGATTCGGGCCATTGAGGATTATTAACCACCACTATGGAAGCCCTAGCATAAACCACATTATCACTCACCTTTTTCTTTTCATTTTCCTTAGTCGTTTGAAGTTTTGGACATTAGAACTTCTTTGATATTTGTTGGGATCGAAACCCATTCTTGATTGGAAGGAACCCTTTATGTGCTTCAATGTTTCAATTTGATTTCTCCTAGCCCCTCTTATCCCACACTTTGTTGACTCCCAACTAATTCCATCTCACATTGTTGTTTCACTTCCCCGTAAAAGGCTGAAAATGTCCTTGCCTTCTACAATTGAAAGACCATCTCTGGTTTAGACATTCACCATAGTTCAGATCTTGATAAATTCAAAATTCCCTTCTTCCTGACTATTGCAGACATTCCATTCGACTGTTCTACAAGGTTTTATGTGTTACATTGATAAGCAATTACAAGATATAATGCAAACACCAACTAGTTATGAAAATGTTGATACCATTTTCTACGATAATATTTATCAAGCATAACTTGTATGAGATCCTCCATTATTTGAAAATTATTCATCTGTAAATGAAAAAATGCCATTCAATTTTTAGAAAAAAAAAAAGCACAAAAGCATTGTGCATTGCACGTAACTATGTGTTTAGCTCACAAAAATTTGTTGACTTGGATTAAATCAAAATTTTTTTTGATCAACACCCATGGAGACATTTTTTCCTTTCCTCTTCTATAGAAGAAAATGTTAATCTCTATTGAGCATTTTAGGTTGTCATTAGTATCAAAGGATAGTAAATAGGTCGATCGATTATTTATATTGATACAGTTGGTAACTAGAAGTAAGACAGAGCAGTCGGTAAAGCCTTACACCGAGCATCACACAGTTAACCAAGCACCAATGACACCGACACCGACAGTCAGCAAACACCAAGCATCGCAATATACACCAAGCAAATTATACAGTGTTTACTGATGATCACAAAAAATGACATAGTAATCAGAAATGGCACATTATTCTATGCAAACGATTATAACAGATCGTAAAATAGTTTACCAAGATTGAGGAGCATTTATTGTAAAAGATATTCATTAAATGCAATGATTATCTTATTTGTATTAGTTGATCTAGGTTATTTTGCACCGTAGATCTTAGGGTTATGATTATTTTTTGTGTAACCTAATTTTTGCTTAAGCGACAAAATAGAACACTATATATTGTATATGTTCGCACCATTTTATAAGGTTGTTGAACTGATATATATGAATCATGGAGCACTTGAAGAAATTGCCTATCTTCAAGACAATCAGTTTACTGAGCAGAATAGAGTACAGAGGTTTTCAAATTGAGTAGTATCAGACAAGGCTACTGAGAAGATCAGAGCAGAGAACCATCACAGATAAGGTGATATTTTGATAAGAACTTATAGATCTATTTCAGACAATTGAGTTGTCAACTAGCAGATAGTTTACCTATTACTTTCTGACAATTGTGATAGAGTTTTGATAAATCTCTTAACAGAGTAGACTTAATAGTCTTTGTATAAATCTCTTAACCAAGTACACACTTCATATAGTGTTGTTAAATCCTATAACTAGGTAGATCTATCTGATCTAATATGTTACTCCTAACACGGTAAGATCACTAGAAGTGATCAAAACTTGTAGCCTTAATAGGAAAACCTTTTCTATCTGTAGTAGTGAAGAATTTGTAGGTGTCATCCCCACCGCAGTTTTTACCTTCTAACAAGGGTTCCTGCGTTACCAAAATACTTGTGTTATGTGATTGTCATATTGATTTCATGTTGTTTACTTTCTTAAGTTAACTAGATGATTGATTTATGCAATTAGATTCAAGTTATTTTGATCGGTTATCACAGTATTCAATTATAGATCAGAAAGGTTTTGCAACTAAAGTTTTGAAGGCACTGATTCACCCCTCCCCTCTTAGTACCTATCTCTCCTAATTCCAACAATTGGTATCAGAGCTCAATTCTCTTGTTGAATAGTTTAACCATTGAAGGGAAAAGATCTAAGTCATGGAGAGATACAAGCTTGACAAGACTATTGAGAATCAAAAGATACAAATGCAGATGTTTGTGGAACAATATAAACAAGCCAAGCAAGAACTGAAGAAATTACTAGTTAAAAGAAATAACCTTGCAATTCAGCTGAATGAAATAAGTTATCATGAAGAACCTATTGATGACATGTTTGATCATATTGGATCAAGCTCTGGAAGCATCTCTGACGGATCTGAAAGCATAATCTTTGAGTTATCTAAAAAGAATCAGCATCTATCTGAGCAAATGAAAGCACTTCAAATCGGTCATGAATCTCAAATGGTGAGAATGGTGGAAATCATGAACAATGGTAGACAAGCTGAACAAGATCAGAATTTGGCTATTGAAGATCGAAGACTGATGACTGAACAACTTCAAGCAAAAGAAAATGAAATTCAGAGACTCACTGATCATCACTTCCAAGTATCAAATCAGATAATGACAGTTAATCAAGAAATGAACCGAGTAAATGGAGAATTATCAAGAAGACTTGAAGATGTAGCAACACTCAGAGAAGATAATGAAAAATTGAGAAATGAAATAAAAACACAAAAGCAACAGAATGAGATGATGAAGATAGCTGAGGACAGCTCTAAAAAGATTGATGATTTTCTGACTAATCAGATGAGATTCAGAAGCAGAGCTGGTATAGGCTACACCGGTGAAGGAGAATCATCACAACAAGTTGAAGAATTCAACAATAATCAAAGTCAAAAACCTAAAGTGTTGACATGTTACCACTGTGGAAAACCAAGACATACATCTAATGTGTGCAGAAGCAAAGCACAAGGTAAACCTCCTGTCATTCCTAAGTTCAATGGATATTGCTATTACTATGGTAAGTTTGGACATCCAGCTTATGAATGCAGAGCAAAGAAGAATGACATTGCTAATAATACTACTGAGGAGAAAATATGCTATACTTGTAATAAGTATGGACACACTGCAAGGGACTGCAAGGCAAAAATGAAGCAGGTCTGGACACCTAAAGAGAAACTACAATGAAAGTCATATCAACCGAAGAGACAAGGTAACTCATATGTTTGGGATTATAATACATGGACTAATTATACTGCATGTGGTCGGTATGGACATATTGCAGAAAATTGTTACAGAAAGAGTCGGATTGGACAATCAAGTAACTGGACAAATGCAAGAATGGCATGTATGCACTGTCACAAGGTCGGTCATGTAAGCAAGAACTGCAGAGACCGAGCACCTAATGAAAACCATATATTTGAGAGTGGATATAATATTGCAAAAATTACAAAGTTAAGGAACATAATGTGGAAGAAGGCATCTAATGAGAATGCTGAGTCAAATAACACTGTCGGTGAAACCTCGTCCACTAGATTGGGTGACATTGGTACCTCCACTTAAGATGAAAAGGTATGTATGGAACTGACATTTCAAATGAACACATTTTACATACAGTTCCTTATATATGATGTACAAATACCAAATCTACATGAATGAAGATGCACTATGGTTTATATATTATAAGTTTGCAAATGTTATCTAGTCGGTAAAAGAAGAAACATGAGTTGGTTACCCGTTGGTAATCACTATACAAGGTTAACCAACAATAGTTCAAACTGATGAAGAAACTCTATGTTAACCGAGCAAAAGATATTGGAGACATTACTAAGCTGACAGCTGTCTCGTACCGAAAGTTAGGTCACACATTTAATGCATCAAAGTTTGAGCGGGAATATCGAAAAACCCTATATATACGCAGAAACAGAGTTCATTGTTACATTGCAATTTCGAAGAAAGGAGATTTTACAAAGAAGATTTTGAGCTAACAATTTTTAGAATAGATTCAAAGCTACTGTAGATCGAATCGATGACACTTCTTTGATGAAAACTAGTAAGTTCATCCACCTACCGAACACTGGTTATTTATTTGCTTGCCGAAACCCTAGAAACAATTTATGGCATCATCTTTGACCGCAAGAAAATCATAGAACATTAAGGAGGAAGTGGAATTAATTGTTAGGGCACACTTTGCTGAGGAGAAATTCAAACCTCATCCTAAGGCCGTAGCACAAATAGACGATATGGGCACATTTTCTAGTATTCCTGATAAGGTTTTGTTAACAAAAGACGTTAGGGCTTACATTCACTGCAAGATCGGTGAAGTATGTGACTTTGAGACCATAGCAACTTATCAGCAAGTCTGTGGACTGGATGGTAAGATCAAATCCAAATATAAGAAGATTGAGGAGTCAGGGTTACGGTGTTTCACATACTTCCCGCAATCATTTCACAACGACTGGATAAGAATCGTGCTAAGCAGATTCCATGACAGAAAATTTTGGCTAGACAAACTGGTTGTCATTAGGTTGTCATTAGTATCAAAGGATAGTAAATAGGTCAGTTAGTTATTTATATTGATATAATCGGTAACTAGAAGTAAGACAGAGCAGTCGGTAAAGCCTTACATCGAGCATCACACAATTAACCAAGCACCAGTGACATCGACACCGACGGTTAGTAAACACCGAGCAGATTATACAGTGTTTACTGATGATCACAGAAAATGACATAGTAATCAGAAATGGCACATTATTCTATGCAAATGATTATAACATATCGTAAAATGGTTTACCAAGATCGAGGAGCATTTATTGTAAAAGATATTCATTAAATGCAATGATTATCTTATTTGTATTAGTTGATCTAGGTTATTTTGCACCATAGATCTTAGGGTTATGATTTTTTTTTTGTAACCTAATTTTTGCTTAAGCGGCAAAATAGAACACTATATATTGTATATGTTCACACCATTTTATAAGGTTGTTGAACTGATATATATGAATCACAATGCACTTGAAGAAATTGCCTATCTTCAAGACAATCAGTTTACTAAGTAGAACAGAGTACAGAGGTTTTCAGTTTGAGCAGTATTAGACAAGGCTATCGAGCAGATCAGAGCAAAGAACCATCACAGATAAGGTGATATTTGGATAAGAACTTATAGATCTATTTCAGATAATTGAGTTGTCAACTAGCATATAGTTTACGTATTACTTTCTGACAATTGTGATAGAGTTTTGATAAATCTCTTAACAGAGTAGACTTAACAGTCTTTGTATAAATCTCTTAATTGAGTACACACTTCATATAGTGTTGTTAAATCCTATAACTAGATCTAGCTAATCTAATATGTTACTCCTAACAGGGTAAGATCACTAGAAGTGATCAAAACTTGTAGCCTTAACAGGCAAACCTTTTCTATCTGCAGTAGTGAAGAATTTGTGGGTGTCATCCCCACCGTAGTTTTTACCTTCTAACAAGGGTTTCTGCGTTACCAAAATACTTGTGTTATGTGATTTTCATATTGATTTCATGTTGTTTACTTTCTTAAGTTAACTAGATGATTGATTTATGCAATTAGATTCAAGTTATTTTGATCAGTTATCACAGTATTCAATTATAGATCAGAAAGGTTTTGCAACTAAAGTTTTGAAGGCACTAATTAACCCCTCCCCTCTCAGTACCTATCTCTCCTAATTTCAATAGAAAAGATCTCAACACTCATAATCAAAATATTATATCCCTCACTCTTGGAGAACTAATTACATTCAATGCATTTGATGAATATGATGAAAGTTGCAACACACCATCATTCTATGACCATACAATAAACCTACCATCACAAATACTCTTAAAACTAAAAATGCTAATTGAAATGTGCTTAAAATTATGACAAAAGATGGCATGTTAAATGGATTAGATGGAACATTCGAAGCATACATGAAAGCTAATGACATTGACATTATTTGGATCAAAATCAATGATTCACAAATTTCACATCAACAAGCTAAAAGATTAGCACAATATTACAATAATTGCATTGACAAGAACTAGACACCCACACTTTGATTTCAAAGCCAATTGAACAATTGTAAAATCAAAATAAATTAACTCTTAGAAAATAATTTACAATACAACTAGTGTAATGCCCCCCGACAAGGAACCTAGGAGATATTAACCTAAAACATGATACTAAGTTTGCAGAATAATTTTTTTCTTAAATGTTTACAAACAATGATGAGTAAACAAGTGAAAGTAAAACATAAAGTCCATAAGAATATAAACATAAACCATAAATATAATCTCCAAAGGTAGATTACACATCTCAAGGGTTCCTTGACGTAGAAACTATGAATACAATTACAACCGTGAATTACATATTACATCATAAGTTACATCTGAATAATAAAATACACATACTCATCAAACATTCACTGCACATGTCGCAGGGTATGTGATAACAATAAATTACAATGTAAAAAAGAGAAGTATAAGATCAAGAATAGAACTCCAATAAGATAGGAAAGGAAGTAACTGAAACCAAGATCATCCGGTACTGGAACAAGGATGTCAAAGTCTCAAATGGTAAAATAATCACTACCACCCGACCTCGTGGAAACCTATGGTTCCACTCCCATCGTGTTGAGGAGATAACATCAAATCCCAAATGGATAGCAATACCTTACAATCAGGTAGACTAAGCAAGGATCCTATAAGCTCCTATCTCAAGGTATGACTCATAAGTCCAAGGTGAACATAATAATCCTAGAGGCAACCAACACATGTAGGAAACCAAGAATGAAATCAGGGAAATGTCATCACATGAGTCAACTCTAAGGTCACCTGGTAGCCTCACTGGACTCCGACCCCTAGTGACTCTATGTGGATTAGTAGTCCTCTCATGTAGACAAGGAACAACTAACTATGCCAGACTCACCATCACTATTGGATGGGCAAGCATCTTCTCCCACTCCCATCCTTAGCCCACTAGCACTCAAGGCATGGATGAGGAATCATTATCTTATTAATTAATTTTAATCCCCATTTAATTTAATATTATCACTTGATTAAGTAACCTACTAAGGATACCCAAGTTGGGTTGTGCCCGCCTCCCCACATTTTTTAAAATTGTTTTTAAAACATTTTTTTTATTAAAGCAATATGTTTAGTTTATTTATTTTTAACTTACACCACCAATTAAACGATGTACCAGAACATGAAGGAGGTTTTTTTTAACTATTATTTTTTAATACTAGAATGAAGGTAATATAATATATCAAGTTTACAATTCTTCCAAAAACAAACATTTTTTTAAAACTAGATAAGAAATAAATTCTACATGCAAAACCGAAAGCTCTAATAGAAAATTAACTGGGTATTTTCAAAACGTCCTCTAGGGTTTAATTTGGATTTTCTTTTCAATTTCAATTACCAAATCTAATTTCTATCAATTGAATCCATTGTTATCTAAGCGTAGGGTTTTCCAAACACAAATCAATTCTCACAGAATTTCTAATAACATTAATTTCTACCAAAATCTATAAATTCAAACCCTAATAGAAATTTATTCAAGGATAAAAAAATAAGGATTGCATGCAACTAAAATTTCCCTTAAACCAAATTCCAGAATCTCACAAGAAGAGGAAACACATGAAAAAATTCCAAACATCCAGATCTAACAGGCACGAAGAATACACTCCTTTCAAAATTGCAGAAATATAATCATAAATATAATCGAATCCTACTTCAAACACCAAAAGAATAAATCTGATGATGACCAGAAACGAAGACAATCCAAGCTTTCAGAAAAATTGCACCAAATTGAAATCTTTCACCCATAAATTCTCCAAAACCTGTGTGTTGATAATAATGACCAAACCCTCACCATATCGGAAATTCAATTCCACATGTAAGGGTTGGAACTCAACTCCACAGAGAGGCTTGTTTTTATAAATTCATAATTTCAGTTCTGACTCAAGTCTGATTTTCTAATTACTCTTGTTGAAAACACTTAACTCAAAATTGACTAATTCTTTTAACTTGATTTACTCAACTTTAATTGTGCAACTTAATGCATTCTAATTAATTTAAATAATAACATTTAGTCTACTTTAATTTCCACATGCTAATTTAATTTTCTGATAAATAAATATCTTTTATTTTTAAAAAATTAAATTTACAATTAAATAAATCTAAAGTGAATGTATTTAATTAATTCTCATTAATTAAATAATTCTATTTTTACAATAAGCCTTTTAAATAAAACATTCAATTTAATAATTGCATTTGATTAATTTTCAAATAATTAAATACTCTCACATTTAAATAGCTAAAAATAACAAAAATCTAATTTATTTAAATTACATAATTAATCTAAATAAATTATCTAATTACATCAATCACATCAATATATAAAATCAACTGAACTTAAAGAAACACAACCATGCTCAAGGAAAGGGCTATAAACTCACGTCACCTGGACGAGTTTGGAAAATGGTAAAATATCATAATCTTGTCCACTATTTCAAGACAATAATATGGCTCAGGTTAGGATTTGGATATGAATATTATCTCCCCTCTTTTACCATTGACACTAGTGATCGAGCATGCTCATCCTGACAATTCAGGGAAGTCGATGTCCGATACTTGCAAACTTGCATACAAGACCCGCATGTATATATATATATATATATATATATATATATATATATATATATATATATATATATATATATATATATATATATATATATATATATATATATATATATATATATATATATATATATATATATATATATATATATATATATATATATATATATATAACAAGCAATGGTGGGGATCAAGACATCGTGTGGATCCCTCAAGAAGGTAACTAGGACTTCGTCCCTCAACCATATCAAACACATCATACAAGAAAATAAAAGCATACACGATGACCATACACATGCAAGTATGGGGTAAGTATAATCATAAGCATAATCATCATTTTAGAACATGTAAATCATCATCATAACTAACATCATCTAACTGCATCAATATAACAACCATAATCATTCATTTATTAAAATCACTATGTAGTGTCATACATCCAAAACCATAATATAACTGAAATATCAATGCACACATAAAAGTGGCCTAAAAGAGTTTGGCAATATAAAACAAAAAACCAAACTATGAGTGGACACTACAACTAGCATGTGTCAACACTATTCATAAATCTCAAGACTTACAATACAAGGATTGACATTGATCCTCTTGGCATAAGCAAACATGAATTGGCATATACAACACTTTCACACATAAGAGTAATTGAGACAATGTTTTTGGTTAAAACCACTAAAACAAATCCATTTCAATGTTTTAAAAAAGTTATTTTTGAAATGTCACACCTCTAAGTAAATATAAATTTGCAGTTTGAAAATGAACAATTTTATAACAATTTAATAACACTTATTTATTTTTATATACATTGAATACTCATAACCTACCTCTCTACAGATAGAAGACATACTTAATGATCATGATATAATGTTATATGATGTTCTTTGTTTGCAATAAAGATATCTGCAACACTCTAGTTTTAACAATCCATTACAAAATTACTCAACATGTCATATAAATTATGTAATAAATTTGACTAAAAGTGATCTATTCATATAAAAAGTAATGCAAAATAGAGCAAAAAATGTTGAGTATTTAACAATAACAACTTTGATCACTAATTAAATTAGCACATGTAACCATATACAACACCTAATACCTCGCTAATAGAAATTCTAACCACAATTGAACTCTTTTCCCATGTAAATACAACATCTACTATGTATGTTTTAGGTGATTTTAACTTTGACACGTCCATACATAATAACAAAAAATAAACACTCTTAAAACATATGCAAAATAATAACATGCATTTTGTATTTTACAAATTAAATAATCTCTACAATCCACTAATTGACCATATATAGACTAGCATAAACACACTAAAACATTGTATAAATACAAAACATAAGCATATTAGACCGATCATTATATGATTTTTATAAAGTTCAAATGATTGAGGAGTTAAATATGCCTAAAATGATTTTTTAATAAAATCCATACAAATATAGACATTTTTAGTTAAATAACACACGTTGAACATAATAATATTAAACATTAGAAACACCACTTTTAGAAGTTATCATTGATAATATATATAGGGAGTTATTTATTGGGTCTTAGGTCTGGTGTTTTGGTCTTGGTGTCCCTCCTCCTTTTGGATGGACTATTTTGTCGTGGGTGCTTGTAAATCTTTTGTTTGTGTGATCTTGTGGGGTCCGGTCCTTTTCTTTTGGTTGGATTGTTGTACTAATGGAACTTCAATAGACCTATCTTTCATCCCAAATTTGTAAAGGGTTTCGGGGTCCCTTCAAAACCTATTTTTACTGTAATAAAAAATGTTCATACCAAAATGAATCACAATTTGTTAATCTTGGAGATTTAAAAGTACTTAAATGTTCAACACAAAAAATTATATATGTAAATTTAAAATATTGCACTAACCATGAAACTATTTATTTGATAAAGCTAATGCAACTTCATGTATTTTAAATATTTTCAAGTTTTGTGGTCAATAAACTATATCTTGAATTTTAATATAATTTTCAAATGAAATTGTTAACAATTTTTTTGTTTGCAGCGAAGAATGAAAAGTAGTAAGAGAATACAATAAATAAAAATATATATAATTATTTATGTTCAACTATACTAACTGAATTAACATTCAAAAATAGGTCCACCACTTAGTGCACATTGGTTAAGTGATGGTGGTGTTGTTGCACCCACCAAGGTTCAAACCCTCATTGGGCCATTGTGATCATGGGTTTTTATCTTTGATGATCCAATGTGCTCACGATCCTGAGCCTTAGATTTGTTAAATGGGGATGAGGACCCTTGTTTATGGCCTCAATGCTTCATAGCTCCAAGCATGTCATGCCAACGTTACTAGTCACGTTAAAAAGTTTACCAGACACTTATTTGTTGAACACTTCTGGATGTTGAGAGAGGGGGCGTGAATCAACATGCACTTAAAACTTAACTATAATGATTACATGTGCAAAAGTAAATGGTTGTAAACATAAATAACACACCACATGAAACCAAGATTTTTACATGGAAAGTTCAAAGTGAGAAAAACCATGATGAGAATCATGCTCACTATATGATATAGTTTATTACAATGTTTTAGGCTAGAGGCTAAGGATCTCACTGTCTCTGATTATAAAGTCACAAAAGAGATGGACTACCTTATGAACAACAAAAGCTTGCAAGCACTAAATATTTTAATTTTTTTAGGGAAAGATAAATTATCTATAGCAATAATATAAGTATTTGAACTTATTAGAAAGACATTATTTGAAATGCAAATTACAATTCATAGTTTAAGCATCAGTTTCTAATTTAATCTCTAATAGTCTTCTTATCCTTCACAATATCTCATTCACTATCACATAAATCCTCCTTGCAATATATCTCATTTTTTTCTCACAATCTCTGAAGGGTGACTATCACATCACAAAACATCCATCAAGTTGGCCAAAAGATGTAGTGTGTAGATTATGAACTATCAACCCAAAAACTCACTCTTTAAGTCGTGCAAAGGGAAGATGTAGCATGTAGATCATTAAACCATGTATTGAAACTTTCTCCATAGTGTCCATAAACTTTCCCATAAACATCACACATTACAACAAGGACTTAAACACCATTAGTTGGACCCAGAGGATAAAACAACCAAGTGTGTTGGCCAAAAAATTTAAAAAACAAAATGCAAACCTTCGGTTGTGAATGCAAAAAATATTATCACATAACCAACACATAGCTATATCATTAAGTCATAGCAACAAAAGACCTAGCAGAGAGGAATGCAAAGCATTCCTATACATAATTAGTCTATTTATTTGGTAGATTGAAACACATAACTTTATGGCATCATTTGTAGATCAAATAAAATTGTACAACTCAAGATTTATCTTCATTTGACAAATATTTACAACATACTTCAACTGCAAGAGGAAATCTACCAATGCAGTAATATGTGAAGCAAAATACCAAAACAAATTCAACAAAATAGAAAAACAAAATCAATCATACTATTCATCGAATAGTCACAAATAGTTGATTCTCATGAGAAGGCTTCACAAATCAAATCCAAGTCTCTAGACAAGAATTGAGCTAGCCACATATGTCATTTACAACCATCTTCAAGTATCTCTTATCGCATGTGATACTTTAGTTGAAAAACAACTGACATTGTTTGTCTTTATAACATTTACATGTTCATAACTTTAGAAACCTCAAAAAAAGAATAGAGACATCCAAAAACACCTTATACAAAATATTCCAACCCTAAACATATGCGTTGATGTATATGTACACTTTTGCCTCAAAATACATCTGAAAATAGTTGAGTATATCTTGATCATGCTTCCCAAACCTTTGTATGCAATAATTGGAATACATAACAAAGTGGATCATAACACATTTTCATTATATACACTTTCTGGACAATAGACAATAGGTTTGACATCAATGACAACAAAAAAAGCATATTTGCAATATTATTTAAAATATATATATATATTAAAAATTATAAACACGTGTATTATCATCATCAAGAGAAAAACTTGAAAAGAAAAATGTAATATCAATTGAAGATCTCTATTCCTACAAACTCGCAACATATTTGAAGGAGATGTTATTGTCATCTAGAAAAGCAATTTGCATGAAACAAATAAAACCAAAGATGTGCTACATGGATATTTAATAGATTATAAAGAAAATATGACTACAACTTTCAATTTGGTTGGTAACCTTGTAGATAAACATGAAACAAAAAAAAGAAGAACAACTATTTGTATCTTTTTTTGTTTGTTTTGAAATTGCTACTAAAATTGGCTATGATCATGACGATTGTGATTGTATATCGATTCTTATAAATTCAAGCACAATTAAAATTATCCCACATATGCTTGAGGAATATAAATTCATACCAAACACAACTATATTAAACAATTCTTTACAAGTGAAGAAAATTATGCAATTAGGATTGTAAGTGCAATTGTCATCAACATTTAAAGAACAAGTTTCCAATATCTTATTAACATAATAGATGGAGATTTTGAATTTGACAAAGCATATGTGCTACTATGTTTCTAACAATTTACTTCATAATAGCTTAAACCATCTTGTCTTTTAAAAATATTTTCATATTAAAACAAAATGTTCTCATAACTCCCGTGTTCACAAAATAGGTACAAATGTATCCAAGTTTGGTGCATTTTTTTTTGTTATGGAAGAATAATTTCCTCTCATTGAATACCTAAATATTCTATTTATAAATATTGTGAGGTGACTTGATGGAAAGGATAATACTCTTTATACCCGTTAATCAACATACATTAGAAAATTGAATAATAAGCAACGTTGGAGCATTTGTACAACTTGCTACAATCAACTTTTGAGATAAGTAAATTTTCCCTACTAAAATTCTATATTACTAAAATATATGCTCTCAAAATAAAATAATACAAATATTTATCATATCTTGAAGATACATGGAACCATGTAAAAAAAATTAAGCCATTTTCAATTAAATTTCATGTTTTTGTCCTAATTACGATTACAAATTTGACACATATGCAAGACTTCAAAACCAATTTGTTCATTGTATTAAATGCAATCAACAAGTTACATACATTTACTCTAACTACCTCAAATCAATTTTAACATATGATAATAAGCAAGCAATGCATTGTTTCTTGGAGAAATCTATTAGTCATCTCTTTCTCCCTCAATTGCAAAACATTACCTATTGAAAATATATTGATAAAAAATCAACAATTATTGCCATCTTCTGAGAATTTTATGCAAAGGATAATTCACATTGACTCAAAATAACCTTGTAATCAATGTGAGTTGTAATTAAGAATGATGAATGAATTCCATGACTATGTATACATTTATGCTTGACTATTAGTTGGCTCATTTAAGAACTTTATAAAAAAGAAATGAACTATGCAAGAACAATATTGTATTCCTTTCAAAAAAAAAATTCCCAACATAGATAATAATTTTCAAAATATAATATTTCTGTATTTAAAGGCAACTAGTCGTTAAAGCTACTTGAATATTAAACAAAATTAATGTTCTTATAGTCACTTTTATGCCTTTTTGGAGGAAGCATTGAGCAACAAATATATTGTTTTGCTTGATAAACTATGCAGTGAGAAGTATTTATATTAATCATATCAAAATTATAATGTTTGGAACTTTACCAAAAACAAAAACAATAGAGTTTATCATGATATAAATTAGTGCGAATACAAGAATAATAAGAATCTCTTTCCCACAAATCCCTACCTAGCCCTCCTAGAGGCATGTTGAAATATTGCAGAAAGATATACATTCCAATACAAAAATACCCTATCATCTTCCAAACTTCATGAGTAGACGCAACCAAAAATAAAATAAAAAAATAGACACACTCTTTATTCAACTTCACAAAAGTCACTAGTCACAATTACGTCTACAAAATGGAAGAACCAACCCATGTTTTATTTCATACCATTTACCCTTACCCTTTTGAGGAAATTACACCCAAACAGTAACCCATTGTTGATGATGACCAAGAGCCCTATCTCCATATTCATGATGAAAGGTTGTCGAGGGATAATTATGCTAGGTTTGAGAAGTTGGGGGTGTCCTTTGGACATGATACCCCAAACCCAAGCTTTTCCCAAACCACTATATCACTGCAATCAACAAGAATATTTGTCTTGAATACCTAACATAGCAATAAGAGGATGTCAAATTTTGTACCTCCTAAGTATAGTAATGAGGAAATGAATCTTGAGAAGGTATCAGAGTTGACCTAGCATCTATCCTCTTTTGTCAAAGATTGCATATTGATCACCATTTAATAACCTCAATCTCCACTTGATAAATGCACAACATTACGTGTCCCTTGGTGATTGTCTTCAACTGCAAGTTTGATATCTATTCTATGAGCACCATTTGTCTTTTGTCATTGTGTAATCTCATTAAGGAATCCATCATATTGAGCTTCAAGAAATACACACTCAAACACTAAGATTTTCAAATGATGAAAATCCATATCTGAGGGGTTATATAGACTCATCTCACATACGTTGCCAAGTAATGCTTCATTAATTGTTATGTTCTTTAAAAATAAACATTTTATCCTTGGGGAGCCAAAAATTCCATGCTACCACCCATGATGCAACCTTTGCTAATAAATTACTGAGGCCTGTCCAAATTGATAAGGGATAACTATCTCTTGATGGAACGACAAGTAGATGTGACATTTTCCCCTGGGTTTTGTTGGTAGTATTTTCAGAGTTTTCAAGGTTGTGTTCCTTTTCCTGTTTCTTTGACAGTTTTCCCATCTTTTGAACTTTTTCTCCTACTAGATCTCATGTCCAAGGTGTTGAAACTATGTTCCTAATGTTGAAAACCCTACGTGCTAAGTTGAAGATGCTTCTAAAAATCCAAAACCCTAGAGAAAACTTGACCGGGTTCTAATTTGCTGTTACTTTTTCAAATAACTTAAGTAACCCTTTGAGCATGTGCACTTTATAATTACAACTTAGTCGCCCACTCTCAAAATGCATTCAACATATTCCTTTTAGTCTGGCGATTCATAAAAATGCTTTGTCACACTATCTCCTTAAGTCTGGGGTATATTCCTTTTCTTTATGAGACTCAGTGAATGTTTTCAGTCCCTAAGTCTCCCAGTGATCTTTATCAGATATAATGACTGCTATTGGCAAATATTTTGAAGTTAAACTATAGTTGCAGAATCTCTATGTGCAAAAGGCTTGTAGTTGGGTAATCTCTTTATGGAATGATGAAGTGAACAAATATTCAGCGGTAAGGAGACTCATAGTGTGGTCGTTGGATCTCTCAATGAAGGATGACAATTATGTTTCTTTTTGGTCTCGTAGTCTCCCATTTCTCTGGCAGTTAGGAAAATCATCCAGCAACCTAGTGATTACACTAGTCATGTGTTCTCAGAATCCCAGTGGTTATGTTCCAAATACACAGGGATTTGGTGACACGGTTATCTCCTAATCTCACAATGTAGTGGTTAAGCCATAATATATTCATCGACTCTGCAATAACTGTCAAATGAAGGAAGAATCAACAATCAGCATTATATCTCACAGTCTGACCGAGGTTAAGAGGATTATCTAGCGACTTGGCGAATAAAGGATGTCGTATGGTCTCCATATGTAACTAGGGTAAAGAGAAATATTCAGGAGATGTCCTCAATTAATGTTGACTGATAAAGAGCATCTTAGCCTTCCTCAGAAAGGGTAGATTTACCCCCAGACACTTTTGTGTATGCAACTTCACAATTGGGAAGAATGCATTTGCCAAGTTAAATGATTGGCTGGGCCAATTCAAAATGAATGTTGTAGCACCCAGATATATTGACACAAAGGGTTTCATAGTAATGGCTAGAAAATACTACACTCCTACCATTCTTATAAATAAAAGACATGAGGAGTATCTTGAGGAAGATCTTATCAGAAAAGTCATTGAGGAGGATGTGGTAGAAAAAAGAGTAGACCAATTCAATGAATTGATGAGATTTGAGAAGCAATTGAAGGTATAGGGGATTCCCTTTGGAGGCTTTTACCCTACGGTGCCTTATCTACAAATATTGGAGATGATGATGGATAATTACCAAACATTGGTCAACTCCATTAAGGACTAAATTGATGATAAGAATAGAGGAAAGGAAAAGCACTCAGAATCTGACTATGAAGATAGTGATGGAGGCTACCCAATCTACAACCCTCCTACTATGGAACAAGGATCTCCTATTGCCCAACAAGGAGATGAAAATGTAATAATGGATTTGACAGAGCTTCCTAGCTCTCAAGACACCAGTGAGCCTCCTCAGAAGAAGCAGATACTACAAGTAGGAGAATCTTCACGAGCTAGGGTTCCTGATAGGAAGGGAGACAGAGTGAAAGCTCTATTTCTAGGAAATAGAGCCTCTGATCATCAGCTTAGGTAGAGGATCAGAGAGGAAAAAAGAAAGTAGAAAATAGTGACATAAGTAGTTGAGTTACCCTTGGCCTTAGGTCAAGATGAAAGGATGCTTGAGCAGGAGGCCTTCCTGAAGGATGACAATTTTATTAAGTCAAAAGAATTCAAGGACTTCCTTTTATGGTGCAAGCAACAACAAGTGGCCTCTAGTGTTCAGATCAAGGAAGATGGTGAAATACCACATGAAGCCATGCAGATTCTAAAGGATTATGCTCCTGAATCATAAACTATTACCCTAGAAGAAGCTAGGCAGTTGGTAAAGGCCAGCAATATATTGCTTGTACCTAGGTGGTATTTGGCCTCAGCTTTCATTATTGACCAAATAAGGAAATAGGAAAATATAAGTCTAAATTCAGAGACCCAAGTAGGGGATTTGATAAGAGGGTTTGGATACAGCCCTAAAAATAAGGCACTGGCTATGTGGAGCCTTTACCCAAAAGATCAAAAGCCTTCCCTATTGAACATCTAAGAGAAAATGGATGGTGATAAGATGGTATGGTCAATCCACAACACTAGAGATCTTGAGATCTCACAGGTTTTGACTCACTTTGCTAGGTTAAATGAAGATAAAACCAAGAAACTATCTAAGAGGCACCAAAAACTTTTCACAGATTATAGTGCATTGGTGAGGGATAGCAAGATATTGATCATAAAGGAAAGAGAGCTAGAAAAAATAGTGGAGGAATTGAAACTACAAATCATCAACATGCCCACAAGAGCCCCTACACCACCACAACAGGCACTACCAGAAATTCAAGGTACAAATGAGGAAGAAGTTGCTGCTACAGAAGAGAGGATAAACAAGGAAAAGACTGAGGGTATAGTGCAATCCTTGTTGAAAATTTTGCAACATAAGATAGGAGTTTTGAAGGATAAGGCAGAGGTAGTTTATACTACATATAATAAGTTGCCCAATTTGTAAAGTGAAGTAAATATATTTGTTTCTATTTTGACTACCTATCATTCAACTTGGTCAATAAGGGAATCATTGTTTGAGAGACTAGCAGCAATGCAGTCTCTAACGAATGACATCCCAGAAGTAGTTTTGCAAGTAGGAGTTGAGATTGCAAAGATTGGTGTTTTGTCATCTTTCTTCAAGGGTAAGGCCAATCAAGTTGAAACAAGGATGGAAATGTTTGGAATTGGCTTCAATAGGTTCATTCCTCAAATTAGAACACAAGAAGGAGAAATAAAGAATTTGGATACATGGAGGTCATATTTTGATCTCTCACTGCCTAAGAAAGAGGCTTTCCTAATAGATAGCAATGAAGTTGATTTAGATCACTTCAACACAGTTCTGGATGAAGCTATCAAAATAGAGATGGACTTCAACAAGTTCATCATAGATATAAAGCAAATTGCTGATGCAAGATTGGAAAGATAGAAGAAGCAACTACAGAGCATTCAACAGTTTCCATGGCCAACAGAGGAACAGGTTATCACATTGGACAACATGAAAAAGCCCAAAGTAAGTAAGCCTACAACAGATGACCTGAATGATTTGGATGATGAATAAGCTCCAGCAACGCACCTGACCTATGATTACAGGGAGAGAAATTGATCATACAGAGGATGATGTAAGTTAGCCGGTTAGGCGGTCATTATTCATACAAAAAACTTTAGCAGTTGCATCTGAATACATACAGACAAAGGTGCAGCTTGAATGGAGGTTCAAATTGAGAAGAAACAACTTCTGGCAAAGTTTTTCATCTTTTCTGTTACATGCTTTAACTCTTTTGCATTCTAGTACAAGTCACTATTAGAGACACCCGTATCTTGTTAAATCCTTTTCTCAAGGATTCCAAGGTGGTCTCTCTATATATAGCAAATGAAAACTCACACCAAATGGTGGTGAAATACTTATTGTCATAGGAGTTCATAGATTTAGTCCTTGATTCTCAGGAATCCATTTTCTCTAAATGTATTGACACTGGAAGTTTATCAATAAAATATACTAAATTTCCATGTATATTTCTTATTGTCTTCATGTATGGTTTTGATTTCTCTGTATGTTTAAATTTGCAAGGCATTGTAGGCATATCTTTCTACTAGGTAGATAGTGGGGTTGAAATTTGAGTTCCTTTCAAGGGAGGGATAAAATCTTGAGTGAGGTCTCTGAGATTTTTGTGTTCATACATGAATTAGATGATATGATTTATGCATAAGAGGGTAATATGCAAGGCATCTTATCTAGGGTTTGGGTGTGTTTGGTTTGAGAGATTCTCTATAGATGTGCATTCATTGACTCTGATGCCCTAGGATTAGTCACGGTATGAGCTTATTTTGCAGTTGTTTTCATCATCAATCAAATTTAAATGATTTACTTTAAATTGTATGAGTTATATGATTAGATCTATATCAAGTATACAGGTTATAATTGTGATATTTGAAGAATTTAATCTTAAGAGGTAATACCCACCTAAAGCTTTAAGCTCAAAGAGAAGAAGGATTGAAAATCCTTAACACCTTAGTATTGATTGATTGTTGATGTATCTATTGGGACTGCTAGAGTTATAAATCAGGGTTTTATGATTAAGGTTTGATCATCTGCAATTTTGAGTACTAACAAAATTGGTGACTCTACTAGGGATATGAAAATATTTCTGCAATAAACTTATCACTAGCTCTGCTAATGATTTTGTTTGATGTATTTGAAGACCAGTTTATCAAATTATTCCCACAAATTGTGGATGGCAACTCTAAGCTATGTGTTACCAGTTGTTGGTAAAAGTTTTGTAAAATTTTGAGATTATCCTATGCTAAGAGACATGAGTAGACCCAGGAATATTAGGTCTTATTATAGGGGTCATCCGAAAAGCAAGATGGGTGAAGAACTACATACTCCTAGTAGAAAGCAGTGGTCCAGAAGAGGGGCAGTTAGTAGTAATTCTCCTAGACCATGTTAGGAATACATTCCAATTCCCACCGAAAATGAGATTCAATCTTTTTCCACAAAAATTGAATTCCTTAGAAGAATAGAGCCCAAGTCTGTAAGTCCTCCCTAGGAGGATGAAATTATAGATATTGGCTTCTTCCCTGCACAAGAAAATCTAGAGCAAATAGAATATGCTTCTGCTGCTGACACTAAATCTTATGATTCTGAAAAACTAAGGGAAGACGTATTGGCTTTAAGAAGAAAAGACTAGGAACAATTCATGGAAATCACTAAAAGGCAAAAGGAGCAGGAACAAGAGATCTATGAATTACTCATGGAGAAGCAAGAGCTCCTTAGAAAGATAAAGAACAATGAGATCCAAGCAAACTATTTGAAACAGAAGGCCTCTGGTGTCAATAGTGAATTGTTTGGAGATGTCTAGGTCTTAAGACAAGAAGTGAATAAAATTAAGCCAGGTCTTGAGAAGAATGAATTTGAGGGAGAGGGCCATGTATTGAGATAGTTGCATCCCTCAGAGATTAAAAGAAAAGAGGATCTTAAAAATAAAGGGATGGGTGCATCTGATAAAGGAAAGCAAAAAGTAGTTGGGATCAACATAAACGATTCCAAAGGGAATGATGCTACTCTTGCTACAATATCTAAAGTTAACTTGGATCTAGAAAAGGCTAGAAAAGCCAAGGAAGATTTGGCCATTCAACTAGAAAAGCTATAATTAGAGGCTGTTGTAGATGAGATGAAGAAGAAAATATATTTCCTTCATACTAATATGAATACAAATGCTAGTAGTTCAATCCCTACTGTCAGTGGGCAAATACCGAATAGTCAGTCTACTGGTACTTTCCCTAACACCCAAACCTTAGTCTCCAATCAAGTGATCCAAGGACCACTCCAAAATACAAGTCATACCACCCTTGTAACTGGTAATCTTGGTGGAAATGTTGTACAGCAAAATGTTGGAGGAGGTGGAGCCCAAGCTTCATAGAATTTTCAGAGGAGGCCAGTTCATCTGGAAAGATATAGGCCACTTTTCTTTGATGGTATTCCTAGCCAACCAAATGTCATCCCAACAGAGGTAAGAGACAAAATCCCTAAGTTTACTGGCAATAATGTTATCACATGTAAAGAGCACCTCAAGTCTTTTACTGATAAAATAAATGATTATGAGATTGAAAATGAAGATGTTGTTATGAAAATTTTTGTTCAGTCTTTGATAGAGGATGCTAGGGATTGTTACAGAGGTTTACCTAAAAATAGTATTACCTCATGGGATGAATTTATAAGGAGTTTTAAGGAACAATATGTTGAACATGTTAACTCTAGTTACATGCTAAATGAATTCAATAATATAAAAAAGAATGCAAATGAAAGTATGTCAGAGTTCAATGGAAGGTTCCAAAAGGTCATGTACAAACTTTTCCAAGTTCAAAGGTTAGATGATGAAGTTTGTTTGACTACTTACTTCAATGTTGTAGAAGGAAAGATGTCTTACCTCTTAAGGGATAAAAGTCCATGTACTTTGAGGGATGCTTTCAATTTAGCAATAAATATTGAAAGTAATAGAAAAGCATCTGGTCAAATGTATAAAAGAGATGAAGGAAGACTATGGAAAGAGACTAGGCCTCACTCTGTGAAATTTGCCAAGGAAGATGACAAGGTTGAGAAATTGGCCAGTGCTGTCAAAGATCTCTCAACTAGATTTGATAAAGGTGGGAAAAGTTTCAAGGATAATAGACCACCTTATCAAAGGCAAGAAAGATCCCCTAGACTACGTGACCAACCATACAATACAAATTGGAAGGATGGAAAGCCTATTTTTGACAACCATGAGCCACAAAAGGGTAGGGATACACCTGATCCCTTGAGGAAGAATACTACCCACAATGTGGAAAATGTTCTATGGTCTGTCGCTTGTAACATGCCTCATTCATCTTTTCAATTTGTTGTTACTCAAGCTCTAGGAGATCAGCCAGAAGATTCACCTGCAGGAGACCATGAAGGCTCTGAAAAACCTGCAGTAAATATGTTCACCACTCATAGGGTGGATGACTATGCTTCCTCAGATGATGAAGAGGTAGTAGAAGATGTTGACTATAAGAGGAGAATTCTCCCAGCTTATGAGCAACAAGTATTTTCCCATTCTAATCATGAAGAGTCTGATGTTGAGACTGGTAAAATTGATATGAATAGACCAGAGATGGAAGATAATCATTGCAAAAAGCCTAGTAAAGAAGAAAGTAAGAATTTAACTATAGCAGCTATTTCTCAAGCTAGGTCCTCATACAACTTGAGAAATAGAAAAGTTGATGCAGATCAAGGAGTTCCTAGGTCAGTCTTTATTAAGAATGACCTTTAGAATAAGGTTTCTCCTAAACTAGTTGTTTCTATAAGTAAAGACAACAACAATAAGTAGCAAACTGTTGTAGTTCAGAATGCTAAGAAAAATGAGGAAAATATAATAGAACAAAGAAATAGGAGGGCTGGTGGGAAAAGAAATTTGTCAGATCCATCTACTAAAGCCCAAAATTTTGACATGAGACATGCTCTGTCTCAAATGAAAGTATCAATCCCTTTATTGGAAATGTTAAAAATAAACGAGCATAAAGCAACATCTTTGGCTCTAATTAATGAGCAAGAATACATTCCTATTATGACAGAAAAGAAAGTATCAATGATAGAACCTAAGATAACCAAAGGAGTTTCCAACTTTTGTGTTGGGAATATTGTAACTCAAGAACCTTCCTCTATTGATCCTTTTTATGTCACTTTGATTGTGAATAATTTATTGCTAAAAAATTGTATGATAGACTCAAGTGCTGCAGCAATAGTGATGCCCTACCATGTAATGAAAGAATTAGGACTTCAAGTTTATACATCTAATGGTAGATTTTATGCCATGGACAATAGGGCAATTCCTGTGGTAGGAACCTTGATTGGAATAGAGGTCAAAATTTTTGCATTTCCTGAAGCCACCTATAAAATGGATGTTGTTGTAGTTGATACCAAGCCTCATTATGGTATGCTACTATCTACACAATGGGCAGTAGCAATAGGGGGAAAGCTACAATTAGATCTATCTTATGCTACAATTCTTGTGAATGGTACTGAGGTGAAGTTGTACAAAGAACCTCATTCATTAGTTATGATTGAGATGGTAGCCCCTAAAGATCTGAATTGTTGTGTGGATATTGACATGAATAACTTCATGATTGAGGAAGTGGTGCCACAATTAAAAAATACTGACCCAATTGTTGATGAGTTTCTCTTACAATAAGATGGATTATGGTAGCTATACTTTGATGGTGGATGCTCTAAAGAAGGCTCAGGAGCTGGTGTTTTACTGATATCCCCATCAGGTATTACTTTTAAATACTCCTTTCTGTTGACCTTCCAATGCAAAAATAATAATGTTGAGTATGAAGCTTTGATATTGGGATTAGATATTGCAGTAAAACATGGTATAAAATTTTTAAAAGTTTATGGAGATTCCCAATTAATTATTGCTCAAATTAGAGAACAATATGATGCTAAGGATGATAGACTCAAGTTGTAAAAATATGCTGTCTGGGATAGAATTGAGTTTTTTGATGCTTTCAATATTTTTTGGGTAGAAAGATCAAAAAATATTATGGCAGACTTCCTTGCAAATGTTGCATTAAAAAGCAATGATGTAACCCTTACTGGAGTATAAAAATTGGAAGTGAAAAGTAGACCTGTTGTGCATGATAATATCTACAATTGGCAATTTTTTTAAGATGATAGTGACATCTTAAGGTTTATCCAGGGTTCAAATCAATATGATGGTCAGCATATGGATTTTGATGATTACCAAGAAATAGTAAATGGGAAGGACTGTGTCATGGGAAATGAGATTGTTCAGTTACCTTCAAACCATATGCCCAGGGGTTTAGTTGAGTTGGAAGGGATTTTCAAAATAAATGACAGTCATATGTCTCAAAAGTCAAATACCAAGGTGGATGACTTAGATGAAATAAACTTAGGGTCAGAGACTTCCCCTCAGATTGTCTACATTGGAAGACTTCTTAGTAGGGAGGTGAGAAATAATTTTATCAGGCTGCTCAAAAAATATAAGCATGTTTTTGCCTGGTCATATGATGATCTCAAGGCCTATAGGATAGATTTGTTTCAACATGAGATTCCTTTAAAGGAAGACACTAAACCTTTCAAGCAAAGGCAAAGGCCTATTAATCCCTTGCTGGCTACCAAGATGCAAACTAAGTTAACCAAGTTAAGAGATGCAGGCATAATTGAGCCCATAAGACATTCATCCTGCATCTCAAATTTAGTACCAATCAGGAAAAAGAGTGGTGACATAAGGTTATGTGTTGATTTTAGAAATTTAAATGTTGCTTCACTCAAGGATAATTATGGACTACCTAATATGGAAGCTATGCTTCATAAGGTAACTGGTTGTGATTTGTTGTCCATGATGGATGGGTTCTCAGGGTATAACCAGGTCCTTGTCAAAGAATCAGAGCAGTTCAAGACAACATTTACTACCCATTGGGGGACATATGTGTATGTCAGGATGCCATTTGGTCTAAAAAATGCTAGAGCAACCTTTTAGAGGGCAATGGATGTAGCTTTCAAAGAGCTTATTGATGTCCTCATGGTTGTGTACCAAGATGATTTGACTGCATATTCTAAAAGGGCTGAGGATCATTATAATAACTTAGAAAAGGTCATGATTAAGGTTTTAGAATATGGTATTTCCCTGAATCCTAAAACGTGCCATTTTTTTGTTATTGAGGGAAATCTATTAGGCCATATAGTGTCTAAAGAAGAAGTAAGAATTGATCTTGAAAGAGTAGAAGCTATTAAAAAGGTCCCTACTCCAAAAAATCTCAAGGGTGTCCAGTCTTTCCTTGGAAAAATAAACTTTGTCAGAAGGTTTATTGCAATTTTTGTTGAATTAGTTAAACCCATTGTCAAGTTACTAAAGATGGATGTAAAGTTCACTTGGGTTCAAGATGCACAAGAAGCTTTTGAGAAAATAAAGAAAGCAATTCAAGAAGCTCATGTTTTGATATCTCCTGATTACTCAAGGCCCTTTTCTCTCTTCTCTTTTGCATCCTTTCACACTATTGATGCAGTCCTGTTACAGAAGGATGATGAGGGATTTGAACATCTCATTTCTTTTTTCAGCAAGTCTTTACAATCAGCAGAACTAAACTATGAGTTGATGGAAAAATAAGCTTATGCCCTAGTGAAAGTTGTTAAAGCATTCATACCATATTTAGTATGTGCTAAAGTAAACACATATGTCCCTCATGTTGCAGTCAAAGATATTCTAACACAAAATGAGGTCACAGGCAAGAGATGCAAATGGATTAATAGAATCCAAGAGTTTGATTTAGAACTTCACATCACTAAACTTGTTAGAGAACTAGGGCTAGCAAAGTTGATGACTGAAGAGAATATGAACCTGATTCAGGTCAATAATGTTGATGTCATTGGAGGAAATGTCACTAGCATTGAAATGCAGCCTTGGTACACAAATATAGTATTTTTTCTCAAACATGTTGTTTTCCCAAAGGGTCTCAATGATAACCAAAGGAGGAGTTTAAAATTGCAAGCCCATAGATATGTATTACTACAAGGTGATTTGTACTGGAAGGACACTGATGGGATCTTGTTGTTATGTTTAGACAAAGGACAATTTGAGAAGATTTTAAAAGAAATGCATTCTGGAATGTGTGGAGGACACCATTCAGCTAGGGCAACTGCCCATAAGATACTAAGGGTGGGGTATTACTAGCCTGTGTTGTTCAAAGATACCCATACATTTGTTAGAAAATGTGAACCATGCCAGAGGTTCTCAAACAAGTTAAAATTCTCAGGAGCATTGATGTTGAATCCTATAGTGGAAGAAGCTCCTTTTTCTATGTGGGGTATTGATTTCATTGGAGAATTTACTAAGAAATCCAGTGGAGGTCATAGCTGGATAATTGTAGCTATTGATTACTTTACTAAGTGGATTGAAGCAATCCCAACAAAGAAAGCTACAAGCATAGTGGTTATTGATTTCTTAATGAATAATATTGTTACAAAGTTTAGTGTTCCTGTCAAGATAGTGATGGATAATGCTTTGAGTGTTAGATCACAAGAATTCAAGGACTTCTATCTAGAAATGGGCATAGTAATGTCATATTCTTCTCCATATCACCCACAAGCTAATGGGCAGGTAGAATCAAGCAATAAAAGTATTCTGCAGATCCTGAAAAGGACCTTAGAGAAGAATAAGAGAACTTGCCATTCAAAGCTTAAATTAGCTCTATGGGTAGATAGGATGATAGAAAAAAGGGCCACAGGCAAATCTCCTTTTGAGATGGTGTATGGTATCAAATCAAGGCTACCTGTAAATAATTTAATGCCTATTTACAAATTTATACAAGAAGACGATCTGGAAATGTCTAATCCTCTAGAAGATAGGGTGCTCCAACTTGTTGAATTGGATGAGACAAGAAGAGAAGGCCCAAAGGAGAATATCATACTACAACAAAAGATGAAATACCTATTTGATAAAAGGACAACTATTAGGAAATTTCAGCTTGAAGATTTGGTCTTACAATGGAATGCAAGAGGTGAGGATAAAGGCAAGCACAAAAAGTTTGAATCATTATGGCTAGGCCCCTATATTATCCATCAAACTCATGGGAAAGATTCTTATTTCCTAAAATATATGGACGGTGAGGAATAGGAATTGCCAGTGCATGGACAATTCCTGAAATTTTTCTTCAATTAAAATAACTTATTTTCCATGCACAGTAGTCTCTTAGTGTATAGGTGTGTTTATTTTCAAGTTGTGTGTTATTTTCCAGCATTAGGTTAAGTTTTGATTGGTCTACTACCCAGAGATTCTGGTTTCTTGCTATAAATTGGCATTTAAGCATCCTCGGAGAGATCCACTGTTGGTAGTATTTTCAGAGTTTTCAAGGTTGTGTTCCTTTTCCTATTTCTTTGATAGTTTTCCCAGCTTTTGAGCTTTTTCTCCTGCTAGATCTCATGTCTAAGGTGTTGAGACTATGTTCCTAATGTTGAAAACCCTAGGTGCTAAGTCGAAGATGCTTCTAAAAATCCAAAACCCTAGAGAAAACTTGATCGGGTTCTAATTTGTTGTTACTTTTTCAAATAAATTAAGTAACCCTTTGAGCATGTGCACTATATAATTACCACTTAGTCACCCAGTCTCAGAATGCATTCAACATATTCCTCTTAGTCTGGTGATTTAGAAAAATGCTTTGTCGCACTATCTCCTTAAGTCTGGGGTATATTCCTTTTCTTTATGAGACTCATTGGATGTTTTCAGTCACCAAGTCTCCCAGTGATCTTTATGAGATCTAGCGACTGATATTGGCAAATATTTTGAAGTTAAACTATAGTCACAGAATCTCTATGTGCAAAAGGCTTGCAGTCAGGTAATCTCTTTATGGATTGATGAAGTGAAAAAATATTCAACGGTAAGGAGACTCACAGTGTGGTTGCTGGATCTCTCAATGAAGGATGGCAGTTATGTTTCTTTTTGGTCTCGTAGTCTCCCATTTCTCTAGCAGTTAGGAAAATCATCTAGCGACCTAGCGATTATGCTAGTCACGTGTTCTCAGACTCTCGATGGTTATGTTTTAAATACTCAGTGAGCTAGTGACACCATTATCTCCTAATCTCACAATGAAGCGGTTAAGCCATAATATATTCAGCGACTCTGCGATAACCGTCAGATGAAGGAAGAATCAATGGTCAACATTATATCTCACTGTCTTACCAAGGTTAAGAGGATTATGTAGTGACTTGGTGAATAAAGGATGTCATATGGTCTCCAGATGTAACTAGGGTAAAGAGAAATATTCAGAGACTGTGAGATGTCCTCAATTGTGTAATCGCCAGAGGATGATGCGTCAAGATGAAGGATTTCAAAGAATAGATTTGAGTCGTTGATATGATTGAAATCAGATGGTGGTCGTGTTATCTCCTAATTAAACCATAAGTTAAGAAAAGTTACAGCAACTGCGAGAAGCACTTTGTCACCCGATCTCTGAAGTAAACTCAAGTCAGGAAAATCATTCAACAATTGAAAAATTCACCTCAGTCGTGAAATCTCTAGATAACTAAAGAGTAAAATAAAGGATTAAAAGCATTCAACAACTATGAGATAGACTATAGTCACTCAATCTCTAGATGAATAAAAAGAAAGATCTTTGCCTATAGTCACCAAGTCTCCAAATATGTTCAGTCTTCAGATCTCCAGAAAAGGTCAAAGTCAGAATGAAAATGTGGAGATTACACGACTATCGTTAATTTTGTTCTTTATAAGTATAGATCTAACGATTGTCTCTTAATCACTAGATAAAAGTGATGTCATCCAAAAGGTGATGAGACTCAATAAATACCGTCAGATTAAGATCCAGTGGCTATTATGTAATCACATGAATAAATAAGAGACTGAACAAATATTCGGTGATAAAGAGATTTCTCTTATGCTTGTTGGATCTCCAGATGGGTAAAGTCGGGAAATCTCCATAAGAAGTTTGAAAAGTCAACAAGTTCTGGCAATCAAGAGACCACCCTATAGTTGCCAGATCTTGGAATAGAATTAGTAAGTAATAAATTTTGCAGCTACTGGGAGTTAAGCTATAGTCATTAGATCTCGTAATGAGAAATTAAAGTTTCATAAGGTCACCGATTCGTGAGATAAACTTATCAAAGGCTAAAACATTCAGCGACTATGATTTTTGACTATAGTCACTAGGTCTCTAGAAGTTATTTCATAATATAATGATTAAAGATTTCCCTTTAGTCACAGAATCTCAGAATAATATGAAAATGTGCTAAATCTTTTAGTGATTGTGATTCGCCCGGTAGTCGCTAGGTCGCCAAAAATTGAATTTGATTACCTGTCATTGTCTTATTCCACGACTAGTGAATTAAAGTTCAGGGCATGTCAACTAATAATGGAAGTGACATAATTTACAGAGTTCAGAGTCTCGAAAGGGCAAGTTGCATTCAATTCTCCAAAATAAATATAACTAACTGTCATTTAGTGCCAAATTACCTAAAATTCCAGAGAGCTAGAGCTGAAGTACAAGAGTTTTTGATATTTCTGCAATAAGAGGATTTACAGCTTCAAAATTTTTAGAAGAATTCACAATTGCAGTCAGAATGAGTCAACCATCAACCAGTGGGGCTTCTACTAGCAAGGGTTCCAAGGAGAAGGCAAAAGAAAGTTTCTCAGATGAGTTTCTCACCTTGCTACCAAGATCGTCACAAAATAAAAATGTTAGTGATGAATGTTTCATTGACAATTTGAGCTACTGTAGAGATACTAGGATACCTAAAATGACCGGAATGCATTTGTTTAAGTATTTTTATAAAAATGTTAAAACTCCAGTTCCTGTGTCAAACCCTTGGACATCAGGATTAGCCAAATTGATAGTCCTGGATGTTTTCTTGGATGTTGATTTGTTAATTGCATTGGCAAGTTGTTATGACCCCCTGTCTAGAATGATAAGAAGACGTGATGGCTCAGCCCTAGTTACATTAGACAGGAGCTCTTTTATGAGGGCTTTTGGTATCAATATCCCCATGGCCACAGAAATTGACCTACAAGCCTAGACAAATAGGTATACTCAGGAATCTATCCTTGTATCCAAGGAGATTCAGAGCCACGTTCACTGAGGCAACAAGAACTACATTGCAGCAATGGCTGGGAGAACCCCTTTCTTCTATAAAGACTTGTCTTTTTATGTAAAGTATATTGCATATGGTTTGTGTAGACTGCTTGGAGTAGATGGTGGGGCAGATAGGATTACATCTGACATCTTGATGATGGTATAGGACTCACAGCACATGCATACCAACAAAGGATATGACTACATTGGGTATGCAATTGATAAAATGCACATGGGATTGGAAGCAATAAGAAACAGAGAAGATTCCCCTAAGTTTTTGCATTACTCACTGTTAATGCACCTCATTCTATTTTAAAATTACAACATTATGAATCTAGATAGCCTACATCCTCAGATGATGTGGAAAGGTCGACCCAATCCAATATAATTTTGAATAGGAGCCTGAAGCCCTACTTGCCCTAATTGTGATTTCTGTGTTTTTCAAAATTGGATGGTGCGGCCTATCTTGCTTGAATTAGGGTTAGATCTTTGCAGGTTGCTAGTAAAAGCTCTACAATTGATAAGGCCTTGTCAATTTATTGACAAATGGCCTAAAGGACACAACTGGGGAGAATTTTACTATGAGAGGACCTACACTATAATAAGAATCTATGGGTGCCCCCAACTACCCCATATACTACCATTTTTTGTTCCACCAAGGATTGCCTTCCTAGAGATTATTTGGCAATTAATGTTGACTGATAAAGAGCATCTAGCCTCCCTTAGAAAGGGTAAATTTACCCCAGGCACTTTTGTGTATGCAACTTCACAATTGGGAAGAATGCATTTACCAAGTTAAATGATTGGCTGGGCCAATTCAAAATGAATGTTGCAGCACCCAGATATATTGACACAAAGGGTTTCATAGTAATGGCTAGGAAATACTACACTCCTACCATTCCTATAAACAAAAGACAAGAGGAGTATCCTGAGGAAGATCTTATCAGAAGCATCATTGAGAAGGATTTGGTAGAAAAAAGAGCAGACCAATTCAATGAATTGATGAGATTTGAGAGGCAATTGAAGGTACAAGGGATTTCCTTTGGAGGCTTTTACCCTATGGTTCCTTATCTACAAAGATTGGAGATGATGATGGATAATTACCAAACATTGCTCAACTCTATTGAGGACCAAATTGATGATAAGAATAGAGGAAATAAAAAGCACTCAAAATTTGACTATGAAGATAGTGATGGAGGCTACACAATCTACAACCCTCCTACTATGGAACAAGGATCTCTTGCTGCACAATAAGGAGATGAAAATGTAATAATGGATTTGATAGAGCTTCCTAGCTCTCAAGACACCAGTGAGCCTCCTCCTCAGAAGCATAAACTACAAGTAGGAGAATCTTCACGAGCCAGGGTCCCTGAGAGGAAGGGAGACAGAGTGAAAGCTCTATTTCCAGGAAATAGAGCCTCTGATCATCATCTTACGCAGAGGATCATAGAGGAAAAAAGAGGAAAAAAGAAAACAAAAAATGGTGACATAAGTAGTTGAGTTACCCTTGGCCTTAGGTCAAGATGAAAGGATGCTTGAGCAAGAGGCCTTCCTGAAGGATGATAATTTTATTAAGTCAAAATAATTCAAGGACTTCCTTTTATGGTGCAAGCAACAACAAGTGGCCTCTAGTGTTTAGATCAAGGAAGATGGCCAAATACCACATGAAGCCATGTAGATTCTAAAGGATTATGATCCTGAATCATAAACTATTACCCCAGAAGAAGCTAGGTAGTTGGTAAAGGCCAACAATATATGGCTTGTATCTGGGTGGGATTTGGCCTCAGCTTTCATTATTGACCAAATAAGGAAACATGAAAAATATAAGTATGACTTCAGAGACCCAAGTAGGGGATTTGATAAGAGGGTTTGGATACAACCCTAAAAATAAGGCACTAGCTATGTGGAGCCTTTACCCAAAAGATCAAAAGCCTTCCCTATTGAACATCCAAGATAAAATGGATGGTGATAAGATGGTATGGTCAATCCACAACATCGAAGATCTTGAGATCTCACAGGTGTTGACTCACTTTTCTAGGTTAAATGAAGATAAAACCAAGCAACTATCTGAGAGGCACCAAAAAAATTTCACAAATTATAGTGCATTGGTGAGGGATAGAGAGATATTGATCATAAAGGAAAGAGAGCTAGGAAAAATAGTGGAGGAATTGCAACTACAAATCATCAACATGTCGAAAGTAGCCCCTACAACACCACAATAGGCACTACCAAAAATTCAAGGTACAAATGAGGAAGAAGCTGCTACAACAAAAGAGAGGATGAACAAGGAAAAGACTGAGGGTATAGTGCAATCCTTGTTGAAAATTTTACAACATAGGATAGGAGTTTTGAAGGATAAGGCAGAGGCAATTTATACTGCATATAATAAGTTTCCCAATTTGCAAAGTGAAGTAAATAACTTTTTTTCTATTTTAGGTACCTATCATTCAACTTGGTCAATAAGGGAATCATTGTTTGAGGGACTTGCAGTAGTGCAGTCCCTAAGGAATGACATCCTAGAAGTAATTTTGCAGGTAGGAGTTGAGATTGCAAAGATTGGTGTTTTGTCATCTTTCTTCAAGGGTAAGGCCAATCAATTTGAAACAAGGATGGCAATGTTTGGACCTGGCTTCAATAGGTTCATTCCTCGAATCAAAATAGAAGAAGGAGAAATCAAGAATTTGGATACATGGAGGTCATATTTTGATCTCTCACTGCCTAAGAAAGAGGCTTTCCTAAAAGATAGCAATGAAGTTGATTTAGATCACTTCAAAACAGTTCTAGATGAAGCTATCAAAGCAAAGATGGACTTCAGCAAGTTCATCATAAATATAAAGTAGATTGCTGATGCAAGATTGGAAAGATAGAAGAAGCAACTACAGAGCATTCAATAGTTTCCATGGCCAAGAGAGGAACAAGTTACCACATTGGACAACATGACAAAGCCCAAAGTAAGTAAGCTTGCAATAGATGACCTGGATGATTTGGATGATGAATAATCTCCAACAACGCACATGACCCATGAGCACAGGGAGAGCAACCGATCATACAAAGGATGATGTAAGTTAGCTGGTTAGGCAGTCATCATTCATACAACAAACTTTAGTAGTTGCATCTGAATACATACAGACAAAGGTGGTTGTCGAATGGAGGTTCAAATTGAGAAGAAATAACATCTGGCGCAGTTTTCCCTCTTTTCTGTTACATGCTTTAACTCTTTTGTATTCTAGTGCAAGTCACTATCATAGCCTCCCATAGCTTGTTGCATCCTTTTCTCAAGGATTCCAAGGTGGTCTCTCTCTATATATAGCAAATGAAAATTCACACCAAAGGGTGGTGAAATACTTATTGTCATAGGAGTTCATATATTTAGTCCTTGATTCTTAGGAATCCATTTTCTCTGAATGTATTGACACTGGAAGTTTATCAATAAAATATACTAAATTTCCATGTATATTTCTTATTGTCTTCATGTATGGTTTTGATTTCTCTATATGTTTAAATTTGCAAGGCATTTTAGGCATATCTTTCTACTAGGTAGATAGTGGGGTTGAAATTTGAGTTCCTTTCAAGGGAGGGATAAAATCTTGAGTGAGGTCTCTGAGATTTTTGTGTTCATACATGAATTAGATGATTTGATTTATGCATAAGAGGGTAATATGCAAGGCATCTTATCTAGGGTTTGGGTGTGTTTGTGTAGACATGGAAAATTGGCAAAGGCTTAATTCAATCAAAAGGTGCAATCAAATCATTGAAATAACACGAAAAATCAATAAATGGGACAAAGGTGATTCAAATCAAAGGAAAATTCAATTAAATGATTAAATGAAGCTTGAAAAGAGGAAAACACTACGAAATTGATTAAATTCAATTAATGACATAGTTGTTGAAAGCAAAAATCAAAATGAACATCTTACCCTTCATGGCTAAATTTAATTACTTTAATTAATTAATAAATCATAATTTCCCTCAACAAAGCAAAAAGGAGACAAAATGGACACAAATCACTCACTTTTGTTGAAATGGTCCAGCCTTTTGAAACCATTTAAATGATTTTCCCCTCCTTGTCCCCCCATTTATGGACAAAGCAAAGCCAATTGACCTTACCCAAGCATAACCATGGTTATCTCACTCTACCCCCTACCCTTGGGAAAATCTTATATATTGAAGGCATTTAGAAGCATAATAGATCCACTCCATATCTTTGAATTGCAGCAAAGCTCTTGCAATTTGCATCCACATCACTCGCTTATCATTTTCATTGCTAATTAGCTTAAATTGCTTTGATCATAGTAGATTGTTCATCAAATAGAGCTAGAATTTGATAGAATAGATCTAAATTTGCATATCATATAGCTTAATTCTCATCTTTAGAGTGTCACTAGTGAGGATCATAGCTGAGAGCCTCATTTACCACTTTATTTTAGAGATCCATGAGATATTTAGATTAATTGTGCATTATTTAGATTAGTTTGCTTTGAATAGTGTAATTGTCTTTTAAATCTTGTTATTTCATGAAGGTGTAAATCACTCACACACAGTTTGATATGAGAGATCCTCTGGAGATGTGCATTCATTGACTCTGATGCCCTAGGATTAGGCACGGTATGGGCTTACTTTGCAATTTTTTTCATCATCAATTAAATTAAAATGATTTACTTTAAATTGTATGAGTTATATGATTAGATATGTATCAAGTATACAAGTTATAATTGTGATATTTGAAGAATTTAATCTTGAGAGGTAATACCCACCTGAAGCTTCAAGCTCAAAGAGAAGAAGGATTGAAAATCCTTAACACCTTAGTATTGATTATTGTTGATGTATCTATTGGGACTACTAGAGTTATAAATCAGGGTTTTCTGATTAAGGTTTGATCATCTTCAATTTTGAGTACTAACAAAATTGGCAACTCTATTGGGGATATGAAAATAGTTCTACAATAAACTTAGCACTAGCTCTACTAATGATTTTGTTTGTTGTATTTTGAAGATGAGTTTATCAAATTATTCCCACAAATTGTGGGTGGTGACACTAAGCTCTGTGTTACTAGTTGCTGGTAAACGTTTCATAAAATTTTGAGATTATCCTGTCCCAAGCGACATGAGTAAATATGTTCACCACTCAGAGGGTAGATGACTATGCCTCTTTAGATGATGAAGAGGTAGTAGAAGATGTTGACTATAAGAGGAGAATTCTCCCAGGTTATGAGTAACAAGTTTTTTTCCATTTTGATCATGAAGAGTCTGATGCTGAGAATGGTAAAACTGATATGAATAGACTAGAGATGGAAGATAATCATTGGAGAAATCCTAGTAAAGAAGAAATCAAGAATTTAACTGTAGCAACTATTTCTCAGGCTAGGTCCTCATACAACTTGAGAAACAGAAAATTTGATGCAGATCAAGGAGTTCCTAGGTCAGTCTTTATAAAGAATGATCCTCAGAATAAGGTTTCTCCTAAACTAGTTGTTTCTATAAGCAAAGACAACAACAGTAAGCAGCAAACTATTGTAGTTCAGAATGCTAAGAAGAATGAGGAAAAAACAATAGAATGAAGAAATAGGAGGGCTGGTGGGAAAAGAAATTTGTCAAATCCGTCTACTAAAGCCCCAACTTTTGACATGAGACATGCTCTGTCTCAGATGAAAGTATCAATCCCTTTATTGGAGATGTTAAAAATAAAGAAGCATAAAGCATTAGCTTTGGCTCTGATTAATGAGAAAGAAAACATTCCTATTATGATGTAAAAGAGAGTATCAATGACAGAACCTAAGATAACCAAAGGATTTTTCAACTTTTGTGTTGGGAATATTGTAACTCAAGAACCTTCCTCTATTGATCCTTTTTATGTCACTCTGATTGTGAATAATTTATTGCTAAAAAACTGTATGATAGACTCAAGTGCTTCAACAACAATGATGCCCTACCATGTAATGAAAGAATTAGGACTTCAAGTTGATACATCTAATGGCAGATGTTATGCCATGGACAATAGGGAAGTTCCTATGGTAGGAACCTTGATTGGAATAGAGGTTAAAATTGCTACATTTCTTGAAGCCACCTATAAAATGGATGTTTTTGTAGTTGATACCAAGCCTCATTATGATATGCTACTATCTAGACAATGGGTGATAATAGTAGGGGGAAAGCTGGAATTAGATCTATCTTATGCTACAATTCCTATGAATGGTATTGAGGTGAAGTTGTACAAAGAACCTCGTTCATCAATTATGATTGAGATGGTAGCCCCTGAAGATCTAAATTGTTGTGTGCATATTGACATGAATAACTTCATGATTAAGGAAGTGGTGCCACAATTAAAAAATACTAACCCAATTGTTGATGAGTTGCTCTTACAACAAGATGGATTATGGCAACTATACTTTGATGGTGGTGCTCTAAAGAAGGCTCAGGAGCTGGTGTTTTACTGATATCCCCATCAGGTATTACTTTTAAATACTCCTTTCTGTTGACCTTCCAATGCACAAATAATAATGTTGAGTATGAAGCTTTGATGATGGGATTATATATTGTAGTAAAACATGGTATAAAATGTTTAAAAGTTTATGGAGATTCCCAATTAATTATTGCTCAAATTAGAGAACAATATGTTGCTAAGGATGAAAGACTCAAGTAGTACAAATATGCTGCCTGGGATAGAATTGAGTTTTTTAATGCTTTCAATATTTTATGGGTAAAAAGATCAAAAAATATTATGGCGGACTTCCTTGCAAATGTTGCATTAAAAAGCAATGATGTAACCCTTACTGGAGTATAAAAATTGGAAGTGAAAAGTAGACCTGTTGTCCTTGATAATATCTACAATTGGCAAGTTTTTCAAGATGATAGTGACATCTTAATGTTTATCCAGGGTTCGGATCAATATGATGGTCAGCATATTGATTTATATGATTACCAAGAAGTAGTAAATGGGAAGGACTATGTCATGGGAAATGAGATTGTTCAGTTACCTTCAAACCATATGCCCAGGGGTTTAGTTGAGTTGGAAGGGATGTTCAAAATAAATGGTAGTCATATGTCTCAAAAGTCAAATACCAAGGTGGATGACTTAGAGGAAATAAACTTAGGGTCAGAGACTTCCCCTCAGATTGTCTACATTGGAAGACTTCTTAGTAGGGAGGTGAGAAATAATTTAATCAAGCTGCTCAAAAAATATAAGCATGTTTTTGCCTGGTCATATGATGATCTCAAGGCCTACAGGGTAGATTTGTTTCAACATAAGATTCCTTTAAAGGAAGACACTAAACCTTTCAGGTAGAAGAAAAGGCCTATTAATCCCTTGTTGGCTACCAAGATGCAAACTGAGTTAACCAAGTTAAGAGATGCAGGCATAATTGAGCCCATAAGATATTCATCCTGGGTCTCAAATCTAGTACCAGTCAGGAAAAAGAGTGGTGACATAAGGTTATGTGTTGATTTTAGAAATTTAAATGTTGCTTCACTCAAGGATAATTATGGACTACCTAATATGGAAGCCATGCTTTATAAGGTAACTAGTTGTGATTTGTTGTCCCTGAATCCTAAAAAGTGACATGTTGTTGTTACTGAGGGAAATCTATTAGGCCATATAGTGTCTAAAGAAGGAGTAAGAATTGATCCCGAAAGAGTAGAAGCTATTAAAAAGGTTCCCACTCCCAAAAATATCAAGGGTGTCCAGTCTTTCCTTAGACAAATAAACTTTGTCAGAAGGTTTATTGCAATTTTTTTTGAATTAGTTAAACCCATTATCAAGTTACTAAAGAAGGATGTAAAGTTCACTTGGGATCAAGATGCACAAGAAGCTTTTGAGAAAATAAAGAAAGCAATTCAAGAAGCTCCTGTTCTGATATCTCTTGATTACTCAAGGCCCTTTTCTCTTCTCTTTTTCATCCTTTCACACTATTGTTGTAGTCCTATTATAGAAGGATGATGAGGGGTTTGAACATCCCATTGATTTTTTCAGCAAGTCTTTACAATCAACAGAACTAAACTATGAGTTGATGGAAAAATAAGCTTATGCCTTGGTGAAAGCTGTTAAAGCATTCAGACCATATTTAGTATGTGCTAAAGTAAACGCATATGTCCATCATGTTGCAGTCAAAGATATTCTAACATAGAATGAGGTCACAGGCAAGAGATGCAAATGGATTAATAGAATCTAGGAGTTTGATTTAGAACTTCACATCACTAAACTTGTCGGAGGACTAGGGCTAGCAAAGTTGATGACTGAAGAGAATATGGACCCGATTCAGGTCAATAATGTTGATGTCATTGGAGGAAATGTCACTAGCATTGAAATGCAGCCTTGGTACACAAATATAGTATTTTTTCTCAAACATGTTGTTTGCCCAAAGGGTCTCAATGATAACCAAAGGAGGAATTTAAAATTGCAAGCCCATAGATATGTATTACTACAAGGTGATTTGTACTGGAAGGACAATGATGGGATCTTGCTGTTATGTTTAGACAAAAGACAATCTACGAAGATTTTAAAAGAAATGCATTCTAGAATGTGTGGAGGACACCATTCAGCTAGGGAAACTGCCCATAAGATACTAAGGGTGGGGTATTACTAGCCTATGTTGTTCAAAGATACCCATACATTTGTTAGAAAATGTGAACCATGCCAGAGGTTCTCAAACAAGTTAAAATTCTCAAGAGCATTGATGTTGAATCATGTAGTGGTAGGAGCTCCTTTTTCTATGTGGGGTATTGATTTCATTGGAGAATTTATTGAGAAATTCAGTGGAGGTCATAGCTGGATAATTGTAGCTACTGATTACTTTACTAAGTGGATTAAAGCAATCCCAACAAAGAAAGATATAAGCACAATGGTTATTGATTTCTTAATGAATAATATTGTTACAAAGTTTGGTGTTCCTGTCAAGATAGTGATGGATAATGCTTTGAGTTTCAGATCACAATAATTCAAGGACTTATGTCTAGAAATGGGCATAGTAATGTCATATTCTTTTCCATATCACCCACAAGCTAATGGGTAGGTAGAATCAAGCAATAAAAGTATTCTGTGTAATACCCTAAAATTGGCACCTATTAAATTCAACTAATTTTGGTGCATTATCTTCAATTTTACATCTCCAAAGTCCTAGATCCCTAGGCAATTTTCTCTCTCCTACCTGACTTAATTTGACTTGATGTCAATTGCAAAGACCATAAATTGCATTAATTAAATATCAAAATTAATTCCTAAAGTCCTTGACTTTAATTAGCTAAATTACCCCTATGATAATTTAATTTAATCCTAAAGTCTTAAGTGCTTAGAATTAAATTAAATCCACCCCATTTGGCTAATTACCCATAAAAGGAATTAATAAATATTTAGTTAATTGAATGGACACCTCTTTATTTGAATTTAGCAATTTGAATTACTCAAAAGGTCACCTCCCACATGTGGCAAATTCCATTCTTTTAATTAAATAAATCATGCCTTTTTGTCTCAATTGAGAATGAAGAGTCAGGAGTTTCAAATCAAGAAACTCTTCATTCCTCTTCTGGCTTTTCTATTTAATGGACCTCATTTCTTCATTGAGAAGAGGCAATTTGTGAGAGCATCCTTACTATAGCATTTTTTAGTCTCATTTTACTTCAAAAAGCTTTTTCATTACATAATTAAGCTCATATCTCATTTTAGTATAATTGCATATCATATTAGATTAAATTTGCTTATTTGTTCTTAGAATAACATCATCTTTATTTCAAGTGCTCTAAAATAAATCTGCATTTCATATCTCTTTCAAAGCATTTCTAGATTAATTGTACTCATCTTAGTTTAATTTCAATTTTGCATATCATTATAGCTTTGAAAATCCTCCATTGTGGGATTGGTCTATGGTTGTTGGCTCTCGTTCTAAGAGTAATTATACACCCCATCCACATAGGAAGCAACGGGTCAATTCAATCGATGTTGTGAGATGGACAATTCATGTTCATACTCACCATCTCATGATTAAGCAATGACTATGTTGTGTTTGTGCTTGATTTAGAGGTCCACATTCAGACACACACATTTTGGCACCCACCGTGGGGTAGAAAATTTGATTTCTGGCCTCATTCTCATCTTTTCTGAAAAGAAATTCAAGCTCTACCATGCGTCTGTACTGTCTGTGTACGGATCTTCGCATGAGAATCCAGAGCATCCCACTCGAGATTTCGCTCCCTATAGCACTTTCTCATGTGAGCCCTTGTACTTTCTTGTGTGAGTCATTGTACATTCTTGTGTGGGCTTGTGCTTTCTTGCATGCGGTTCGGTACCTTCTCGTGTGGTCCTCTGTACTATCTCGCGCGATATTCTGTGATAGACAGAGACCATAATTGAGAAATTTTCACATATGGTATCAAAAATTTAAGTGTGATATATCGTTGGAAAGCTCTTTTCAAACCTGATCCAACCATGTTGGTTTCATTTTCAAATTTTGTCATTTGATCAGCTATTTGACTTGCAGATTATCTAATTTTTGATGTGCTAACCATTGTGGAGCTAACAAGTTGTGCTTGTAGGTGCTCTCATTGCTTGAAATATTTGCTTAAAAGAACACATGTCAAAGCACCAAGAACATAAAACATGCTAATGGTTTGATTGCAAGATGATAGTTGAAGACTTGCTAAAATGTTGTGTTTGTTTCTTGCTTTCATTCACATAGTCTAAATAGGGCTCCGTTAAAATTTCTTGAGGATTTTGATAGTGTGTAGGGAATTTGGCTCTTCATTACATGGAGGTGATGACCATGAATGAAGCCAAAATCCTAATGATCTTACTAGTATGACAAATTCTTGGGGAAGCGGAGAAAGGTAGTAAATCTTTACGCTTCTACTTACTAGGGGATTATGCTCTTCTCTCTCCAAGAGAACTAGAAACCCAAAAGTTTGTAGTTGTGGTGGAGTGAAACTAACTTGGTGATGAACTTTCTTGATGTGTATGGGTGAGGAAATAGGATAGAGAAGTATGCTCTTCTCCCTTTGGGAGAACCAGAAAATCTGACACCCGAATCTAAACCAAGTCCAGTGTCACCTTTAGAGGGCCTGCCGGTATTGAACCTCCGGGAATGACCTAAGTGAGTACGCACCTATCGCCAGTGATTCCACCTCACTCTAATAAATAACATTTTGTTGAGTCTAAAGACTCCAAAACCATGTTATCTTCCTTCTCAAGACTTTGACTATCATCTTGAGAAGGCTCCGTCTGTTGTACTAAGCGGCGCCGCTCCTAGGCCTGCTTGTGGGGGTGTATGACTTTCGGGTGTTGGTGTGGTTGCAAGGCCTCAATCTTGTATTAGGGGCACCGAAGGTTAGCATGAAAGAAAGCCTATTAAAAACTTTCCTTAGCTAGTGGCCTACCCGGTTCACCTCTTAAAGGAGTCATAATCTTTGCGGATCCTGAAAAGGACCGTAGAGAAGAACAAGAGAACTTGGTATTCAAAGCTTAAATTAGCTCTATGGGCAGATAGGATCATAGAAAAAAGGGCCACATGCAAATCTCCTTTTGAGATGGTCTATGGTATCAAATCAAGGCTACCTGTAAATAATTTAATGCCTATTTACAATTTTATACAAGAAGAAGATCTGGAAATGTTTGATCCTCTGGAAGATAGGGTGCTCCAACTTGTTGAATTGGATGAGACAAGAAGAGAAGGCCAAAAGGAGAATATCAAACTACAACAAAATATGAAATGCCTGTTTGATAAAAGGACAACTATTAGGAAATTTCAGCCTGAAGATTTGGTCTTACAATGGAATGCAAGAGGTGAGGATAAAGGCACGCACAAAAAGTTTGAATCATTATGGCTAGGCCCCTATATTATCTATCAAACTCATGGGAAATATTCTTATTTCCTAAAAAATATGGACGGTGAGGAACAGGAATTGCCAGTGCATGGACAATTCCTAAAATTTTTCTTCAATTAAAATAACTTCTTTTCCATGCACAGTAGTCTCTTAGTGTATAGGTGTGTTTATTTTCAAGTTGTGTGTTATTTTCCAGCATTAGGTTAAGTTTTGATTGGTCTACTACCCAAAGATTCTGGTTTCTTGCTATAAATTGACATTTAAGCATCCTCAGAGAGAGCCACTGTTGGTAGTATTTTCAAAGTTTTCAAGGTTGTGTTCCTTTTCCTGTTTGTTTGATAGTTTTCCCAGCTTTTGATTTTTTCTCCTGCTAGATCTCATGTCCAAGGTGTCTAAACTATGTTCCTAATGTTTAAAACCCTAGGTGCTAAGTCGAAGATGCTTTTGAAAATCCAAAACCCTAGAGAAAACTTGATCGGGTTCTAATTTGTTGTTACTTTTTCAAATAACTTAAGTAACCCTTTGAGCATGTGCACTTTATAATTGTAATACCCCAAACATGGGCTATAGGTTCATTAACCTCCTACATCTTCAATTCGAACGAAATCGACATCAAAGTCCTAACCTAAGGCACATCTGCACATTATCGAATCCTAATTGATTTTATCTTAATTTTGCATCGGGTTATATTCCTTGAATATTCCTAATTTATCTAATTATCTTTAATTAAATATTATTTGGCGATAAATGTTATTATTTATCCTAAAGTTTGATTAATTGAATATTCTGAATATTTAATTAATTAGATTTAATACTGCCACTTAATTGTTTTATTAGATTTAATTAAATTATTCCTAAATTGTATTATTTAATTTTCACAATAAATCAAAAATCTTATGACTAATTGATTAAATTCCTATTTAATTAATTAAAGTCAATTGTCAATTTTTAATAATATAGTTTTTGAAGGAAATTTGATTTAATAATTATTTAACCCATAAATCAATTGTTTTAATTCAAAATCAGTTAAGTGGAAAATAAATCACTTTATTTATTAAATTAATTCATATTAAATCATGCACAATCACAAAAGCAGTCAACTTTAAAACAATTGCTAATTTCAATTTGTAAACTTTCTAAAACTCAACATCTGATGATGAGTTGAAAAAGAGAACTAAAACTCTATTTTGAGTAAAACTGTGCTTTTCAATGATTTTTGTGAGTTAATTATCTCTAATTTCCTGATAACTCAAAAATCAACCTGAGTTTATCAAGAGTGATTTATGGCTTTTCTCATGCATCCTCAAGCCCTGGATTTCTATAAAAACAAGGCTCATCTCTTCATAATTAGAACACTCGAATTTGCACAATTACTCTGGCGAATTGGCGATTGAAGGATTGAACATTTGCGACAAGCGATTTGTGAGATCTTTTATAGTTGATCATTTGAGCATTCATAGTTTCATCTCATTCATAGTATTTTTAGATCAAATCTGCATTCCAATTTATTTTATTCTAGATTAATTTCATACAGTTTTCCATATTATTGCATAGAAAATCCAAAAATATAGCTTAATTGCATTCATATAGTTTTTCAATTCTTTGCATTCAAATCCTTCGTTTAGGTGTTGCATTTTCACTAGTCTTGGCCTGATCTAAGAGTATCATACTCACACCTTCTAGAAGGCAGTAAATCACCTGGTTAGTTTAGTTTCCATTTCACTGCATGATTTTGGTTTTTTGCTAACCTCTAATGTTTTATTGAAGTGTTGTGTCTACAGCTAGGTACAAAATTCACACACATTTTTGGTGCCCACCGTGGGGCCTTGTAATGGGTTTCCATTCCATTTCTATCAATTTATATCAATTTCTTGTCATTTTCTGGTTAAAACTGTGATTTTTATTTTCTGTCCGTACATTTTTCGTATGACTTTTGTCTAAAAGTCATACCAGGAGGTACCCACTATCGTACGACAAGTTCAGATTTCAAGGCTCATATCAGAAAGTACACACTATCATTTGGAAGCTTGATTGTCGTATGAGAAGACACCCATAGTCATATGAGTTTCCAGACTGTCATCTGGGAGGTAACCCGCTGTCGTACGAGTTTTGACTCTAGAATTCAATTGTCATTTCAACATTTTTGGCAGTTTTCTAGATTTGATTTTTAGATTTGGACTAACAGCTAACCCTAACAATTGAAATCTTTTGTTTTTTACTGATACTTGCTAAATCTGATTGGAAAAGCGCAACTAAATTGCTAAAATAGGTAAAAATCTACTAAGCACATTGCGAGGAACTCAAGTATTCTTCTCAAGCTAATAACATTTTGATTTGGATTAAAACAAACTCTCACATGTCAAGCTTGTGTGATTTTCTTGCTTTCATATCACAAACTTCATTTTGGGCTATAAAACGAACATAGATTTGCTTTCTGCATATCTGTTATACATAGTAAATAGGCTCTATGAACACTATTTGTGGATGATCTTGAGAGATTGAGCTTCTTTCGCTTGTTTATTCATGCGAAGGTCTCCTTGACGACGGATCCCCTTGTAGGTAGGGAGGTTACTGAGAGAGTTTCATGTTCTACTAGATTCGTGTGTCTTCAACTTTTGATTGATACATTCACTCTCTGGAGGGGTTGATAGATCATAAACGATTGGTGTCATAGATCTTTATGAAATAATCTTGGTCTTAGCGTGTCAGATTAATCTGTCTGCTTTGTTTTGGTTAAAAGTGAAAAGGCTAGAGGACTATGCTCTACTCCCTTTTTGGGTAGTATCAGAAACTCAGATCCTTGAATTTGGAACCAGCCTCCATGTGGTATCTTTTGTGAGTCACCTTTAGAGAGGGTTAACCGTAGTGGACATTCCCTTAATTGGGTCAACCACATGGATGAAACCTCAAGCGGTAATAGCCATTTTTTCCATGGTAGCAACAGTCGCTATATAAATGTCCTTATGGAGGAAATCTTCACATGTGTGGTCTCTTGTTGGGCTGTCAGATTTCCCTAGCAGCTCCTGGTTGATTAATTTCTCAAACTGTGTCAAAACCCTAGTGCGCCTAGATTGGAGTTCACCCTCTTGAGATCACAAAAGTTGTAGAGTCAAACCATTACTACAAACCCTAGTGAGGCCAAATTTTCATTTTTCTAGGAATATGTGCGTTATTGAAATTTTTTTTGGAACATAAACAATTAGCACTCCTAGGGATTAGCACATTCAGTCACTTGATTGTTCATGTGCAGGGTTGCTTTGTCCCATGTTCATTATTTTCAGACATGCTTGGAATCACTTGCTTGTTGTTTTGTGTGCTTATTTATCTATTTGGCTATCGAAAATGAATGATCGCAGAATAATCTTCAAACCTGGATAGAGAAATTTGTGAACAATCTGAAATTGAAAACCAAAAATTTGCAAAATCTGAAGTAAAATCCTTTCTGGAGTCAAAAGTCATCCCATCAGGTCAAAAAGTCATATGATTTTTGGCAATTGTCATTTCAGAACCCCTGTATTATCGTATGATAGCTTGTATAGTGTCGTATGAGTTTTGTCACCAGTCAAAAGCAAAAAGTCAAAATCCTACTATCAACTGTCATGCAAGTTTTTCATTTTTCATACGAGTTTGCCAACTATTGTTTCACAGCATACCCACTGTCGTACAATCCTGCAAAAATTCATTTGAGAAAAATTGTCAGAAAGTTGTCAAAATTGTTAGAGACCTAGTTTTTACAGCCTATTTCCAAAATCTATCGAGCCAATCACTATGTCAGGAACATAGCAGAAACTAGAACAAATTCATTCATTTTTCTCAAGTGGGCCTTTGAGTCTGATCTTGCCTTCTGAGTTATTGATTTGAGTCTTTTTCATCTTGTGTCAAAACCTTGTCAACATTATCTTCAAATTTAGTCTTCTTGCTAAACGACTAAGTGTTGTGAGCTTGTGCCCACCATCTATTGGGCATCTACCCATACTACTATGGCATAGCATCCTTCATTTACATCTGATCTAATCTTTAATCACTTCAATCTTGACAAGGTTGCATCATTTGATATTCTTGAATCAATTCATTCTACAGTTGTCCTCATCTTATTCTTTTGCTTCACCCAAGGCTAATGGTGGAAACTAGAGCTTCATCACATAAGAAATATGGAGAGGTATCCCATACAATACCTCTGAATACTCTCCAGGCCCCAACTCTTGAACAACTCTACAATTCTGGTCTTTATGAAGATGACAATCTTGGAAATTTTTGATTGAAAACTGGTTACATACCCCCTCCATCAACTCACAGAGGTAATCAACAAACCCCTCCTCAATCCAATCCAGGGAGCCCTAAAACTCCTAGCATGTCTCATAGAGGGACACATCATGGGTCTCAAGGACACCAATCTCAATGCGGTATGGATCAAGAACCTACACCTTCTGAAATTGCCCAATATCAAAATGATGATAACTTCAAAAGGATGATGAAGCATTTCTTGAAAGAAGATAGAGAAGCATATTTTCTAGAGTTAGCTCATCAAGGAGCTAAACTTCCTCCAAAATTTAATGTGGAAGATATCATTACACATGAGGAAGAAACTCCCATCACGGCTATGATGAAACAGATGCATGCCATGCAAGTAAAACTTAACAAGCTTGAAAAAGAAAAGGAACCTAAGGAGTTCTCCATTGAAGCTCTATGTCCTTTTCCATTTGATAAAGACTTGTACATGTCATCATTCGCTAAAAGGGTGGAGATGCCTAAATATGATAAGTATGATGGAAACTCTCACCCTTAAGATCATGTCAGAGAATTCTATACTCAATCTATGGAGTTTATGCATGAACCAACCTACTTAATGTGTCTTTTCCCTCAATCTCTGGGAGGATCAGCCATTCATTGGTTCTCTAGAATACCTCCTACTATCAAAAATTTTGAGGAGTTAATCAAACCATTCTATCAACAATACTCCTACAATATTCAACATCTGGTCACCATGATCGACATTTCCAATCTGAAATAGTATCCAGGAGAACCATTCTTGATGTTTCTCAAGAGGTGGAGGAAGAAATTTTCTCTATATGCTAGACCCATTCCCAAAACTGAGAAGTTGGAAATCTTCATCAACAATCTTGTTCCAGAAATCAACTACCCTTTACAAATGCAAAATCATACATCTTTTGACAAGATGGTAGATAATGCGATCAAAATTGAGAAAGTACTTGTGAAAAAAGGAGACATTGCACTTCAAAAGGACAAGTATGAATCTGGATCTAGTTCTAAAGACAAGAACAAAAATTGGAACAAGAATAAAGGCATTGTCACAGATGGCGTTGTTGATAATATTTGTGCCCCATCTAAGGCACCTGCTTTCAATCTCACTGTTGGTACCCAAGCCATCAAAACTTTTGAAGCTAAAGCAAAAGAGTCCAACAAAAAGTCATCTGATTACAAACCTTGGGCTACAGATCCTAATCGCAAATTCACTCCTCTTGGAGAATCCTTGGAATTTGCCATGAAAACTCTATTGGAAAACAAAATCATCTACTTTCCTGAGATTAAATTTTTTGATCCTGAACCTAAACCAAAATGGTGGAGAGAGAATAATTTATGTGACTTCCATTGCAATAAAGGTCATAAGACTAATAACTGTGTCCACTTGAAGCACATCATACAAGACAAAATTGATAATGGAGATATCATGATTGACAATCATAAGAGCAATAATGATCATACAACATTCACATAAGCATTTCCTAAACATAGTAAAGAAGATTCTTCTTCTCAGCCTAATATGTGTGCTAAAGTCAATTATGCATACTCTAGAAACAATGCTATCATCAATATGGTTGAACCATGTCTATTTGAGTGTTGAAATGTCATCACAATTGTGCGAAGAAATAGAGAAAATCAATCAGCTAATGCAGTTACTCGATCACAAGCTCAGGCGCACCTACAAGGACAAATACTAGATTCATCCAATGTCCCTAAGGTGCCTTTCAATCTTTCATTTGCTTCTAAATAGAAGGCTACATCTAAATCTTCAAATCCTAAAGACACGAGGCCTACTTCATACAATATTGTTCAACAAATCCAGCACACAAATGCTAAGATCTCAATGTTTGAGTTGCTTCGGATATCCCCAGCTCATAGAGCCATTCTAGACAAAGCTCTGCTCAGATCCAATGTTCCTGATGACCTTGATTTAGACAAATTCCAGTCTATGGTTGGTCATCTTACATCTCCATAGTATGTTTCCTTTTTAGAGGAAGATGATAACTCCTTGAGTCATCCACATAACCAGCCCTTGCATATTAAAGTCTTGATCCAAAACCGTCATGTCAAACATGTGTTGATAGATGGGGGCGCTAGCCTAAACATTTGTTCTTTCAGCTTGATTACACAATTGGGATTTTTAGAAATTGCCATTGATCCTAGAAAGAAGATAACTATCAAAGCATATGATGAGCAAGAAAGCTCTTCCAAAGGAACCATTGTCTTACCTATCAGAGCAGGTCCTGTCATCAGAGATACTATATGTCAAGTTCTTGATCTACCTTTGGCGTACAATATCCTTCTAGGGAGACCTTGGATACATTAAATGAAAGCCATTCCCTCTACATACCATCAATGTTTGAAATTTCCTTATGAAGGAGTAGGGGTGATGATTCTAGCTAATCTGTATACAACTTGCAATACCTTGAAAGAGAGTGCTGATAAACTTGTTCCCAATAATAGAGAATCTTCCACTAAACAAATAGATGTAGCATCCACATCCAAGATGGAAGACATTGCTAAAGAGGTTAAGATCAAAGAAAATGGTATGGGAGAATATACTATAGAGCCAATCTTATCTTTGATGTCTCTCCCTATCTTGCCTAAGTCCTATGGACAAACTCTGAAATAGTCCAAACTAGAGTCTAAAGAACCTCTTGAGACATATAAAGGAAATTTTGTTGCAGAACAAGTGTCTAAATAGGAGTTTGAAGAAGATGAAGTTGTGCTCACATGGCTATACAAAGATGAAGCTAAATCTCAAGTGGTCCAAAAATGTGATGCTAAATTACCAAATATCCCTTCTAAGTCATATGGCCCAGGGGACAAATTGACCACAAAAATGGGATATAAAGGAAAAGGACCTCTAGGACTACAGGGTAAAAGTCTTCTATCACCTCTTGATCATCATGGCTGAGCCAACAAGAATACAATAGGTCTAGGATACACGAAGAAGCTTTTTTGTCTTAGTAAGAACTTCCCGCATGTTTTAGAACAGGTTGAGCCCTCCGTAGAAAATCAACTAAAGGGAGAAACAACAAAACAATTTGATAGTGATGAATCGGACACCACTAATGAGCTTATTCCTTATGAGCACTTGCCTAAAGAAATAAAAGACCTCCTTGAAGTTGAAGATGATCCAGTAAAAAGAATTAATGTAGTAGAAACACAAGAACCTACTATAGAGCAAGAGATAGTTGCACCACAAGAACCAGCTAATCTCAAAGAAAATCAAATAGACAAAGAGGAGGGTGGTAGTTATTCTAAGACAAATTCCCATGAGTATGAATTCAAATCAAAATCTGAGGGAAACCCTTCTTGGGGTATTCATCCTGACTTTACTCATGTTCTTAGATTTCCTAGAGGTCTAGATGAAGAAACAGAAGATGAATCAAATGACTATGAATGGGTAGTCATTCCAGAACTAGATGAACTTATTATAGAAAAGCATGTTGATTTTATTCACCAATATGCACCTAAAGCCGAAGTAAGTCTAGAGTGAAATGATGAACTTATTGAGTCTGATCCACCGATGGCTGAAGTGGACTTTCACAATGACATTGAGTCTATTCACGAATTGAATATCTTAAGTTGTAATATCACCTTTGAACTCGAGCATCGGGTTAGGACCAATGATGACAGATCCATATCCATAAACACTCTTTCCCAATCTTTCACGACTTTGATTATCCAACGTCCTGACCTTCTTGACCAAACCTCTACAAACTTGAACCACGGTATTTATACCTTTCCTAATGACTATGCCCTTGCTTTCTACCTAAATGTAGTTGATCCTATGAGGACTTCCATTAGCGAACCAAGCATTAGCATGATAGAGTCAAACATCAAGTATCTTAGTAAAAAAAATAAGAATAAGAATAAAAAGAAAATGAGTTCTAAGGGTGAAAACCACTTTGTGGTAGTCTCAAAACCTACAAAAGTAAAAATAAAAGACGTATTCGAAGGTGAAAACCTCTATGAGGCACCTAAGGATGAGATATTTGATGTCCTTCTGAGTCATTTGATAGAACTCTAGTTCTAATTGAGCCCACTCAATCTATCAACTTGGGAATAGCAGAGGAACCACAGTTGATCCATGTAGCACAATCTTTATCAGAAGAAGAGAAGCAAAAATTTACCACATTCTTAACAGAAAAGAAGATCAATTTTGCATGGAAGTATTCAGATATACTAGGGTTGGATCATGATCTTATAATGCACCATTTGTCTATAGCTCCCAACGTCAAACCTGTTAAGCAGAAATTGAGAAAGATGCATCCACATGTTGCACTCTTGGTAAAAGCTGAATTAGAGAAGCTACTAAAATTCAAATTCATTTGTGTTATTGATTATGTTGAATGGATCTCTAATATTGTACCTATTTCTAAACCAGATAAATCTATAAGAGTATGCACAGATTTTAGAGATGTGAACAAAGCATGCCCTAAGGATAATTTTCCACTACCTAACATTGATATGATAGTGGACATGATCGCAGGCTTTGAGATGTATTCTTTAATGGATGGTTTTTCTGGATATAATCAAATAAAAATTGCTCCAGAGGATCAAAAGAAAACTGCTTTTACATGTGCATGGGGTACCTTCTATTAGAATGTCATGCCATTTGGGCTTAAAAATGCTGGTGCTACATATCAGAGAGCTATGACTTCTATTTTTCATGACATGATGCACCAAACTATGGAGGATTATGTTGATGATACTTTAGCAAAATCTATGATTAGAGTTGAACATCTAAATGACTTGAGCAAGATACTAGACAGAATGGAAAAATTTATTCTTAGACTGAATCCTAAGAAGTGTGCTTTTGGTGTAACTTCTAGAAAGCTCTTAGGCTACATAGTTTCAAAGAAGGGAATTGAAGTTGATCCTACCAAAGTAAAGGCTATCATGGAGATGCAACCCCCAAAGAATATTAGTCAAATGAGGACATTGCAAGGGAGAATTCAGTCTATCAGGCACTTCATATCTCAGCTGGTAGACATATCACAACCTTTTATAAAGACATTACATAAAGGTGTGACCTTTACATGGAGTGAGGAATGTGAAAATAATTTTAATCACATCAAGAACTATCTATCAAATCCTTCTATCTTGATGCCTCCTATTCAAGGGAAGCCTTTGATCTTATATGTCTCCACCATAGTTAAATCACTAGGGGCATTGCTTGCACAACATGATGAGAACAAGAAAGAGAGAGTTATATACTATATCAGTAGAACATTGGTTGCATATGAGAAGAACTATTCAATGATTGAGAAAGCTTGTCTAGTTGTGATCTTTGCATCATAGAAATTGAGACACTACATGTTAGCTCATACCACTCAATTGGTAGCCAAGATAGATCCACTAAAGTACCTACTAAGCAAAGCTCCCCTCATGGGTAGATTAGCCAAATGGGTCATGCTCTTAAGTGAATTTGATATTGAATATGTTGAAAGAAAAGGTATCAAAGGACAGGTAATTGATGATCAGTTAGTAGATGCACCTTTGTTTGATGATACTCCTATGTAAATGGAATTTCCATTTACATAGGAGTATCATCAAACAAAGGTGCATTCCAGATTCCTCTATCATGAATCTTTCTTCTCGAGAATGGTAGTTATTCTTTGATGGCTCCTATACACAGAATGGATCTGGAGCAGGCATATTGTTCATAACTCCTCAAGGATACTCAATCCCAAAAGCATTTCACATCAATTTTCCTTGCATAAACAATATTGCTGAATATGAAGCCCTTTTGAATGGTATGAAAATAGCAATTGAATGGAGAGTAACAGAATTACACATTCATGGAGATTCCCAACTTGTCATTCATCAAGTCAATGATGTGTATCAAATGAAGGATGAAAAGCTCATTTCATACAAGAGAATGGTAGATGATCTAAAGAAATACTTCATATCTATCACATTTGAGAAAATACCAAGAACAGAGAATAAGGTTGCCGATACAATGGCACCACTATCTACTTTATTGCAACAGCCTGAACATGAGCTACACTATGAGTTCCTGGTGGAAGCACTATCTTATCCTGCATATGACTCCCCTGATACCTGCATGATTTGCACTATTGTAGGTCATGATTCATCCTGCTATCAAACCCTATTCTCCTATCTCAAAGACCAAATCATTCTCGATACCTTCAACCGCAATGAAAAGAGATACCTTATCCAAAATGCCTCCTGATATGTCATCATTGGTCATGATCTTTACAAATGAGGTCTAGATGGTATGCTACTTAGATGTTTATAATGAGAAGAGTCTCAACATGCATTAGAGGAAGTCCATGATGGTATTTGTGGGTCACACTCGAATGGTTTAACGCTAGCTCGAAAACTTATTAGGGCTGGGTACTATTGGCCTGAAATGGAGAAAGAGTCTATCAAGTTTGCTAAGAATTGTCAAAAGTGCCAAGTGCATGGAAACTTAATTCATGCACTAGGGAGAGATCTAATTCCCTTTACTGCACAATGGCCTTTTCACCAATGGGCATTTGATCTTGTATGAGCCATACATCCTCATTCTTCTAATGGAAATACCCATATAATCACAACTATAGATTATTTTACAAAATGGGTAGAGGCAGTCCCTTTGACACAAGCAATTGGAAAACAAATATCTATGTTCATCTTGAATTACATCATATGTCGGTACGGTATTCCACATTCTATAATCACATATAATGGTGGAAAATTTAAGAACAAAGACTTGGATGACTTATGTGCCAAATTCAAGATTACACAACATTGGTCATCTATCTACTATCCTTAAGAGAATGGACAAGCAGAGGCTTCAAACAAGAATCTATTGAAAATCTTGCACTGTACAGTTAATAAAATAGGAAGAGACTGGCATCTCATGATCAATCCAGCTCTCTATCCCTACAAAACAAGTATCAAAATGCCTATTGGGGCACACCATTCACTTTAGTTTATGGGTCTAAAGAGGTACTACCTATTGAGGTTGAAATCCCATCACTAAGAATCAAAATGCATGGTCTAGTGACTGATGATGACTACAGAGTGTCTAGGTTGCAAGAACTTGAACTACTAGATGAGTGCAAACAAGCATCATATGATCATCTCAGAGTATATCAAAAAATAATGTCTAGAGGTTACAACAAGAAAGTCAGACATAGAGAATTTCAGGTTGGCGATCTAGTCTTGAGAGAGAATCCTAAAAATCAATCAAATAGAGAATGCAAGGGGAAGTTTGAACCCAACTGGCTGGGTCCTTTTGTAATCATTGCTACTTTTGGCTTTGGTGCCTATCAACTCTCAATGACTGAAGGAGAATATCTTTGAGAACCAATCAACGTTCTCCATTTGAAGAAATTCTAGGCCTAAGGCATTCAGTCTATGGTAAAATATCCTGAAAAAATTATAAAAATAAAAAAAAAGTCCTGAAAAAATGAACATCTTGGTGAAAACCTGGCAATAGGCACCTTGATGATTCAAAAAAAAAAAAATACAAAAAAAAGAAGAAAAAGAAAAAGTGCCTTGGTGAAAACTTGGAAACAGGTGCCTCGGTAGCAAAAATAGAATCTCTGCCAAGATGGTGAAAACCCGGCAAACAGGTGCCACTTGTTCAAAATGCTCCATCTATCAGCGCACTCTTGGTCTTTCCCAGCTTTCAGTCTTGCTTTAGTTTGTACATATTTCCCAATTTATTTCCACATTCCTATTTTCAATAAGTTAGTTTGTACACCAATCAGCTCAAGCGTTTATATCCTATCAATGCTTAACACTTGGGGGCAATCAATGTCATAGCCTATGGTCTCCAGTACATCTTAGATGAGTCATGTCCAGTTAGAGTCCTTTGAAGCTACATCTGAGTCAGTCAGTCAGTCTCATCTCCAGAAAGGATTTTGCATCTACAACAATGCAATCAAACACAAATTGAAAACAATCTATGCTTTTTACATGCTTTCATCTCCTTGTATTCTTACTAATTCGCATTGAGATTTTTGCATATTGTGTCCCTTTGAGCTCTTTGATGATGTACTTTACAAGATTTAGGGAGTGATGACTGGGGGCATAATCTTTTCTTTGTCTTCTTCTTGTATGTGAAAATCTAACAACTTTGGAAATTTTGGATTGAAATGGTGTCTGTCTGTAAGAGCCTCTATCTCGTATTAGATGGCCATGCATACCTCGACCATTGATACCCAAAAAATTCAAGGAAGTTTGATCTAACTATTTTCTTTTTGAGTGATTTCTTTCTCCTACTGTGAAACGCGATCTTGCCTAAGGATGTGAATGATAAAGGGTCACTACGGGTAATTCACACTGGACTTAGAATGATCTCTTGACTATTTGATGTGTTTGTTACGCAAGGTGTATTTAGGTCATCGTGACATTTATGTTCTGATGCTTATACAAATTGCTATATCAAAATGGACATGATATTCAGGTCATCCTGGTGTTTGTGCCTTGGTGCTTATATCTAATCCGACATTCCGAAAATAAAATCAATATTCATATGTCCATGGTTGTCTAACCAGTGGGTGTTGTATTGATTCCTGCGCATACAAATCGATATTCATATGTCTATGGTTTCCTAACTAGTGGGCATTGTATTGATTTATCCGATTACCTAAAAAAATCAATGATGACAAATGACTGACACATGATCAGTGACTAGGTCCTAGGTCCTAGGTTTCCATTTCATTTTGCATGTCATTTTACACTTTGCATGATTGCATGATCTCACAAATTGCTTGACAGTCTTTAACAATCCTTCTAAAAACTATACTTAAACTGAAATTGAAGAGCTGAATCTCATATGAAGGTGTTCTCACAGAAATGCAAGTAGTCACAATTCTAGGTTAAACATCCTTTTTGACATAAGATTGAGTACTTGTCTTCATCGATACCTGCAAAACATATCATGTGTATCGTTGCATTTTCATTACATATTCATAATCATTCATTCCATATTCATAATCATTCATTCCATCTATTGCATTACATACATTTCCATACATACACTTTCCATAATCAAGTACATTTGCATAACTTTCAAACATATGAAAGAAAATCATCGCATTGCATTAATCCATACATACATTCTACTCTACTCATAGCATTTACATCACATGATATCATCATACATCAAAAACATGACAAGTACAAATGAAGTCACAACCAAAAGTCTCGATCTCATATATATCCTTTCCATCTGGTGGAGGTGGCGGTGGTGCATCTGGTACTGCCTCGGCTCTTGGTGCTCTCGCTCCCTCTGATGCTAGCATATACTGAGAGTATGAAGGAAATCTCTAAGCAAGTGGTACCACAGTATAGTATGTAGAAACATAATAGGCTGATCTGGAGGTCTGATGAATAACCTCTACATGTAATCTCTGAACCTCACCCCAAAGCTCAGTACACTGTCTATTTGCCTCTAGAAACCACTCCTCCCATCAAGTACTGCAAACCTTCAGGTCTTGGACCTGTAATATGAGTCTCCTCACAATCTCCCATGTAGACAGTGGAACACTAGGATCATCATTTGTCGTTGGCATGTCAGTATCCTCAGCAGGCTGCTTTGTGGTCTCTACTCTCTATGCCTTACGACATCTAACCTCTGCACCAAGATCAAAATTGGTATCCTCCTGTAAAGGATCAGAATCACCACCTACGACCTACTCAACTGCAAGTACCTCCTCAACTATGCCAACACAACCTAATGTACTGCTCTCTCCCCTAGTCCATCTCTGTGCACTTGTAGATCTACCTGTTGTGGAACTAGTGGGACAAGGGGGTCTTATTTGTCTTGATAGTCTTTGTGGAGGAGCCATCACTCTCAGTCTCAGAGGTATGGGGTGTACAATCAGAACTTGTGTGGGTCTAGGACCCTGTCTCATCGGAGCACCTGTGAAATCCATCACCTCCTCCATGGAGGGTATTAGCTCTATAGGATCAGAAAATTTGTGAACGGGATGATCAGCAAGCCATGCAATAAACCCATATGTAACTCCTCCATCAACAACATGTGGAATGTACTCCCAATCTCTACCAATAATACCACTGTACTCCTGTGAACACAAGGCATAAGGAATCCTTGGGGTCCATCCAAGTCCAAGCTCATGAGCTATTTGAGCATACGTGGCATAATCCTGAGGTGCATCCTACACTCGTCCAAACTATCGCCAAACCCTAGTAATCAGAAATCTCTCTAGTACAGAGGACGATCATCCTATCAACACCCAGCTCTAAAAGAAGAAATTGAACTGCTCTTGTGCAGTAGGCCAAGGCTCAATATCTACATAGGGCCTCCATCATACAAATGTCATGTCGTCAAGACACCGTCTCTAGTACTCTACATGGCCCATGTGCCCCTATATGACATATCCAACATAAAAATATATCACAGGCTCTTGTGACTGCCTCTGTGACTAGCACACTGGTCTCAAAATTGAGATATGCTCCCACACCTAGATCTGTAAAACTAGAGCACCCGCAACAAAATTCTTGCTCTCCTGATACACTACCTCATACATCTCAAAGAACATATGGGCCAAGAGACACTGACCCCAGGCTAACTCAGAAGGAGTCACCATCAGACGTGCAACCATCGGGGCCCAGCCCATTAGAAGACTGTTATGCTGACTGTTAGACATAACAATACCACCTATCATCCCAGCAAGGATACACTCTAATCTATGGGTTTGACCATAGTGTTGTACCAAGGTATCCCATGAAATTGAACTAGTCAACTGAGTGTCATCTCCGAAGAGATGTCTGAATGCTAATAATCCAGAGTTCCCCAAACTCACATAAGATGGTCGCTGACTACTATGGAATGAAATATGTAGAATCCTGTAAACATCCTCTGGAGTCACAATGAGCTCTCCAGTGGGTAGATGAAATGTCTGTGTCTCTAAATGGAATCTCTCTATCAATGCAGTCAAGAGTCCATGGTTTACCCTAATCTCAGGTAAATGGATCAGATACTCAGATCCGCATGCAGCAAGATGAAATCTCATCGAATCAGGTAAGGAAACATAGAGTCTCTGAGTGGTGGGATGTGAGATGCGTATGTGAACATCAAGATATATGACCTACACAGTATAGAAACAGGGAACCCTATCAGAACTTTGGTTGAAAAATAGGCTACAAATACAGGAATTGAATAGTTTGCTATTTCAGAAGGTAGATTAAGGGCTCGGGAATCAAGCTAAAAGATTAGAAAATTCAAAATTTTGCCCTAGAAATGAGTTTTGGGCTCACTATTTTCCAAACGACAAAGCAGACTGGCAGAAAAACTTGTACGAGTTTTCGTAGGTTACCATACGACAAACAATGATGATACGACACTGTATATCTCCTCGTACGAGTTAGGAGGGACCCGACGAAATGTCATACAACTCTTGGGTCCCTCTCATATGAGTCTTGGGGGTTAATGAAATGACAACCTAACTAGAATTGAAAATTCGTACGAGCCTAGAAGGATAGTCGTACGAGTTTCTGTGCATACAAAATTTCAAAATAAAAAATGTACGAAAAATTTGCTAAAAATGCTATAAGCAAAGAAAAATTGAATTTTCATAGAAGTATAGAGGTCCACCTACCAGGTGTCCATACTGTCAAGGTCTCTGATACCTTCGACTACGCTCAAAATAGTGCAAAGACATAGGTACCTTCATTTCTGCCATTTTCTCACTTAGAGGGCTCCACAAGGTTTTCAAAAGTCAATGGTGAAAATGAATTGAAAATGACCCTTCTGGCCTTTATATAGCTTTTGACCTAATTTTCAAAGGTGCTCCATTTTTCATGAAAATTGCACCCCTGGCTAATTTCAACGTTCTAAACCCATTTTGGGGATCAAAATTAAACTCTGAGATTATTTACTATGTCAAAATCATGATTTAAAAATTTTCGGACCCAGGATGTCTAACTACTTGCATAATCAACCTCCAATCATCATAGAAATCTAGTATTCAACTTAACTGATTATCTTACATCAAACTATCAAAATTTCAACTTGGTCAACCATGGTCAACTCATAGTCAAACCTAGTCAAACTTGGTCTCCAGGACCTCTAAACGATGTAGAATGCATTCTTGAACGTGTATAACCACTTTTCAAATCAATTAACATGCTTCTAAACTATAATGTTGACTTTTCTTGTCAGATTTTGATTTTAATCCCGAAGGGGGCATGGTATTGCACATCATTCAAAGTCTGTAAATCTAAATCTGTAATCAATATCTTTCTCTCAATGATCAAGACAACAACCACATCTAGTTGCTGATTCATCTAAAGTCCTTGTCACTTGGGGCAAATCTATCATCTCTTGGGGCATATCAGGTTCATCGAGATCCATATCAATCTGGTATCCTAAATCTATCTTGTAAACTGTATCAACTTTTATAACTATCAGTTCATTAGCGTCATTTCCTTGGCTCTTCGTAATTGATGGGTTCAGGATGTGATACCAATATGATTCATACAAGGACATTCAGGTCTGGAATTGGTTACTCACTTCTTCGCAATCGCAAGGTTCAGAATTAGGCATTTTGGCACTTTTTCATAATCATTGACTCATTGTTGATATAGCTAGCATCATCTCGATTCCTAGTCATTCTGGGGCTGGGTCGGTATCCCTTTTTCCAATCTTTCAATCAATTTTTGTCTCAGAATCGGTTAATCTTTCAAATCTTTCAAATCTTTCAAATCAGTTTCAAATCTCAGACATCTTTATCATACACAGACTATCTTTGAACCACTACATTTTGCACAGTGATTCAAAGAGGGGAAAAATGTAATACCCAAAAAATGGGCTATAGGTTCATTAACCTCCTACATCTTCAATTCGCACAAAATCGGCATCAAAGTGCTAACCTAAGGCACATCTACACATTATCGAATCCTAATTGATTTTATTTAAATTCTGCATCGAAGAATATTCCTTGAATATTCCTAATTTATCTAATTATCTTTAATTAAATATTATTTGGCGATAAATGTTATTATTTATCCTAAAGTTTGATTAATTGAATATTTTAAATATTTAATTAATTAGATTTAATACTACCACTTAATTGTTTTATTAGATTTAATTAAATTATTCCTAAATTGTATTATTTAATTTTCACAATAAATCAAAAATCTGATGACTAATTGATTAAATTCCTATTTAATTAATTAAAGTCAATTGTCAATTTTTAATAATATAGTTTTTGACAGAAGTTTGATTTAATAATTGATTAACCCATAAATCAATTGTTTTAATTCAAAATCAATTAAGTGGAAAATAAATCACTTTATTTATTAAATTAATTCATATTAAATCATGCACAATCAAAAAAGCAGTCAACTTTAAAACAATTGCTAATTTTAATTTGTAAACTTTCTAAAATTCAACATCTAATGATGAGTTGAAAAAGAGAACTAAAACTCTATTTTGAGTAAAATTGTGCTTTTGCATGGTTTTTGTGAGTTAATTATCTCTAATTTCCTGATAACTTAAAAATCAACCTGAGTTTATCAAGAGTGATTTATGGCTTTTCTCATGCATCCTTAAGCCTTGGATTTCTATAAAAACAAGGCTCAGCTCTTCATAATTAGAACACTCGAATTTGCATAATTACTCTGGCGAATTGGCGATTGAAGGATTGGGCATTTGCGATAGGTGATTTTTGAGATCTTTCATAGTTGATCATTTGAGCATTCATAGTTTCATCTCATTCATAGTATTTTTAGATCAAATCTGCATTCCAATTTCATTCTAGATTAATTTCATACAATTTTCCATATTATTGCATAGAAAATCCAAAAATATAGCTTAATTGCATTCATATAGTTTTTCAATTCTTTGCATTCAAATCCTTCGTTTAGGTGTTGCATTGTCACTGGTCTCAGTTTGATCTAAGAGTATCATACTCGCACCTTCTAGAAGACAATAAATCACCTGGTTAGTTTAGTTTCCATTTCATTGCACGATTTTGGTTTTTTGCTAACCTTTAATGTTTTACTGAAGTGTTGTGTCTACAGCTAGCTACAAAATTCACACACACAATAATTACCACTTATTCGCCCAGTCTCAGAACGCATTCATCATATTCCTTTTAGTCTGGTGATTCAAAAAAATGCTTTGTCGCGCTATCTCCTTAAGTCTAGGGTATATTCCTTTTCTTTATGAGACTCAGAGGATGTTTTTAGTCACCAAGTCTCCCAGTGATCTTTATGAGATCTAGCGACTGATATTGGGAAATATTTCAAAGTTAAACTATAGTCATGGAATCTCTATGTGCAAAAGGCTTGCAGTCAGGTAATCTCTTTATGGAATCATGAAGTGAACAAATATTCAGTGGTAAGGAAACTCACAGTGTGGTCATTGGATCTCTCAATGAAGGATGGCAATTATGTTTCTTTTCAGTCTCGTAGTCTCCCATGTCTCTGGCAGTTAGGAAAATCATCCAGCAACCTAGCGATTACGCTAGTCGCATGTTCTCAGACTCTCAGTGGTTATGTTCCAAATACTCAACGATCTGGTGACACGGTTATCTCCTAATCTCACAATGAAGCAGTTAAGCCATAATATATTTAGTGACTTCGCAATAACCGTCAAATGAAGGAAGAATCAACGGTCAGCATTATATCTCACAATCTGACCAAGGTTAAGAGGATTATCTAACGACTTGGTGAATAAAGGATGTCGTATGGTCTCTAGATGTAACTAGGGTAAAGAGAAATATTCAGAGACTACGAGATGTCCTCAGTCGTGTAATCGCTAGAGGATGATGGGTCAAGATGAGGGTTTTCAAAGAATAGATTTGAGTCATTGATATGATTGAAATCAGGTGATGGTCGTGTTATCTCCTAATTAAACCATGAGTTAAGAAAAGTTACAGTGACTACGAGAAGCACTTTGTCTCCCGATCTCTGAAGTAAACTCGAGTTAGGAAAATCATTCAGTGATTGAAAAATTCACCTCAGTCATGAAATCTCCAGATAACTAAAGAGTAAAATAAAGGATTAAAAGCATTCAACAACTATGACATAGACTATAGTCGCTCAATCTCCAGATGAATAAATAAAAGATCTCTGCCTATAGTCGCCAAGTCTCAAAATATGTTCAGTCTCTAGATCTCCAAAAAAGGTCAAAGTCAGAATAAAAATGAAGAGATTACACAACTACCGTTAATTTTGTTCTTTATAAGTATAGATCTAACGATTGTCTCTTAATCGCTAGATAAAAGTGATGTCATCCAAAAGGTGATGAGACTTGGTGACTACCGTCAAATTAAGATCATGTGGCTATTGTGCAATCGCATGAAGAAATAAGAAACTGAACAAATATTCAGCGATAAAGAGATTTCTCTTATGGTCGCTAGATCTCTAGATGGGTAAAGTCGGGCAATCTCCATAAGAAGTTTGAAAAGTCAACAAGTTCTAGCGATCAAGAGACCACCCTATAGTCGCCAAATCTCAGAATAGAATTAGTAAGTAATAAATTCTGCAGCGACTAGGAGTTAAACTATAGTCGCTAGATCTCATAATGAGAAAGTAAAATTTCATAAGGTCATCGAATCATGAGATAAACTTATCAAAGGCTAAAACATTCAGCAACTATGATTTTTGACTATAGTCACCAGGTCTCTGGAAGTTATTTCATAATATAATGATTAAAGATTTCCCTTTAGTTGTAGAATCTCAGAATAATATGAAAAGGTGCTAAATCTTTCAATGATTGTGATTCGCCTGGTAGTCACTAGGTTGCCAGAAATTGAATTTGATTACTTGTCATTGTCTTATCCCACGGCTAGTGAATTAAAGTTCAAGGCATGTCAAGCAATGGCGGAAGTGACATAATTTACAGAGTTCAGAGTCTCGAAAGGGCAAGTTGCATTTAGTTCTCCAAAATAAATATAACTAACTGTCATTCAGTGCCAAATTACCAAGTATTCCAAAGAGCTAGAGCTGAAGTACAAGAGTTTTTGAGATTTCTGTAGTAAGAGGATTTACAGCTTCAGAATTTTCAGAAGAATTCACAATTGTAGTCAGAATCAGTCAACCATCAACCAGTGGGATAGCCAAATTGATAGTCCCAGATGTTTTCTTGGATGTTGATTTGTTAATTGCATTGGAAAGTTGTTATGACCCCCTATCTAGAACAATAAGAAGGCATGATGGCTCAGCCCTAGTTACACTAGACATGAGCTCTTTTATGAGGGCTTTTGGTATCAATATCCCCATGGCCATAGAAATTGACCTATAAGCCCAGACAAATAGGTATACTCAGGAATCTATCCTTGTATCCAAGGAGATTCAAAGCCATGTTCACTGAGGCAATAGGAACTACATTGTAGAAATGGCTGAGACAACCCCTTTCTTCTACAAAGACTTGTCTTTTTATGTAAAGTATATTGCATATGGTTTGTGTAGACTGCTTGGAGTAGATGGTGGGGTAGATAGGATTACATCTAACATCTTGATGATGGGATTGGACTCACAACACATGCATACCAGCAAAGGATATGACTACATTGGGTATGCCATTGATAAAATGCACAAGGGATTGGAAGCAATAAGAAACATAGAAGATTCCCCTAAGTTTTTGCATTACTCACTGTTAATGCACCTCATTTTCTTTTACAGTTACAACATTATGAATCTAGATAACCTACATCCTCAGATGATCTAGAAGGATCGACCCAATCCAGTAAAATTTTGGATAGGAGCTTGGAGCCCTACTTGCCCTAATTGTGATTTTTGTGCTTTTCAAAATTGGATGGTGCGACCTATCTTGCTCAAATTAGGGTTAGATCTTTGCAAGTTGCAGGTAAAAGCTCTACAATTGATAAGGCCTTGTCAATTTATTGACAAATAGCCTAAAGGACACAACTGGGGAGATTTTTACTATGAGAGGACCTACACTATAATAAGAATCTATGGGTGCCCCCAACTACCCCATATACTACCATTTTTATTCGACCAAGGATTGCCTTCCTAGAGATTATTTGGCAATTAATGTTGACTGATAAAGAGCATCTAGCCTCCCTTAGAAAGGGTACATTTACCCCCAGGCACTTTTGTGTATGCAACTTCACAATTGGGAAGAATGCATTTGACAAGTTAAATGATTGGTTGGGCCAATTCAAAATGAATGTTGCAGCACCTAGATATATTGACACAAAGGGTTTCATAGTAATGGCTAGAAAATACTACATTCCTACCATTCCTATAAACGAAAGACATGAGGAGTATCCTGAGGAAGATCTTATCAGAAACATCATTGAGGAGGATGTGGTAGAAAAAAGAGCAAACCAATTCAATGAATTGATGAGATTTGAGAAGCAATTGAAGGTACAGGGGATTTCCTTTGGAGGCTTTTACCCTACGGTGCCTTATCTACAAAGATTGGAGATGATGATGGATAATTACCAAACATTGCTCAACTCTATTGAGGACCAAATTGATGATAAGAATAGAGGAAAGGAAAAGCACTTAAAAGCTTACTATGAAGATAGTGATGGAGGCTACCCAATCTACAGCCCTCTTGCTATGGAACAAGGATCTCCTACTGCCCAACAAGGAGATGAAAATGTAATAATGGATTTGACAGAGCTTCCTAGCTCTCAAGACACCAGTGAGCCTCCTCCTCAGAAGAAGAAACTACAAGTAGGAGAATCTTCACGAGCCAGGGTCCCTGAGAGGAAGGGAGACAGAGTGAAAGCTCTATTTCCAGGAAATAGAGCCTCTAATCATCAGCTTAGGCAAAGGATCAAAGAGGAAAATAGAAAATAGAAAATGGTGACAGAAGTAGTTGAGTTACCCTTGGCGTTAAGTCAAGATGAAAGGATGCTTGAGCAGGAGGCCTTCCTGAAGGATGACAATTTTATTAAGTCAAAAGAATTCAAGGAGTTCCTTTTATGGCACAAGAAAAACAAGTGGCATCTAGTGTTCAAATCAAGGAAGATGGCCAAATACTAGATGAAGCCATGCAGATTCTAAAGGATTACGATCCTGAATCAGAAACTATTACCCCAGAAGAAGCTAGGCAGTTGGTAAAGGCCAACAATATATTGCTTGTACCTGGGTGGGATTTGGCCTGAGCTTTCATTATTGACCAAATAAGGAAATAGGAAAATATAAGTATGACTTTAGAGACCCAAGTAGGGGATTTGATAAGAGGGTTTGGATATAGCGCTAAAAATAAGGAACTGGCTATGTGGAGCCTTTACCCAAAAGATCAAAAGCCTTCCCTATTGAACATCCAAGATAAAATGGATGGTGATAAGATGGTATGGTCAATCTAAAACACTGGAGATCTTGAGATCTCACAGGTGTTGACTCACTTTTCTAGGTTAAATGAAGATAAAACCAAGCAACTATCTAAGAGGCACCAAAAACTTTTCACAGATTATAGTGCATTGGTGAGGGATAGAGAGATATTGATCATAAAGGAAAGAGAGCTAGAAAAAATAGTGGAGGAATTGCAACTAAAAATTATCAACATACCCACACTAGCCCCTACATCACCACAATAGGCACTACTAGAAATTCAAGGTACAAATGAGGAAGAAGTTGCTGCTACAAAAGAGAGGATGAACAAGGAAAAGACTGAGGCTATAGTGTAATCCTTGTTGAAAATTTTGCAACATAGGATAGGAATTTTGAAGGATAAAGTAGAGGTAGTTTATATTGCATATAATAAGGTTCCTAATTTGCAAAGTGAAGTAAATAACTTCATTTCTATTTTGAGTACCTATCATTCAACTTGGTCAATAAGGGAATCATTGTTTGAGAGACTAGCAGTAGTGCAGTCTCTAAGGAATGAAATCCCAGAAGTAGTTTTGCATCTAGGAGTTGAGATCGCAAAGATTGGTGTTTTGTCATCTTTCTTCAAGGGTAAGGTCAATCAAGTTGAAATAAGGATGGCAATTTTTGGACTTGGCTTCAATAGGTTCATTCCTCAAATCAGAACAGAAGAAGGAGAAATAAAGAATTTGGATACATGGAGGTCAGATTTTGATCTCTCACTGCCTAAGAAAGAGGCTTTCCTAAAAGATAGCAATGAAGTTGATTTAGATCACTTCAACACATTTTTGGATGAAGCTATCAAAGCAGAGATGGACTTCAACAAGTTCATCACAAATATAAAGCAGATTGTTCATGCAAGATTGGAAAGACAAAAGAAGCAACTACAGAGCATTCAATAGTTTCCATGGCCAACAAAGGAACAGGTTACCACATGGGACAACATGACAAAGCCCAAAGTAAGTAAGCCTGCAACAGATGACCTGGATGATTTGGATGATGAATAAGCTCCAGCAACGCACCTGACCTACGAGCACAGGGAGAGCAACTAATCATACAAAGGATTATGTAAGTTAGCCGGTTAGGCGATCATCATTCATACAACAAACTTTAGCAGTTGCATCTGAATACATACAAACAAAGGTGCAGCTCAAATGGTGGTTCAAATTGAGAAGAAACAACTTCTGGCGCAGTTTTCCCTCTTTTCTATTACATGCTTTAACTCTTTTGTATTCTAGTGCAAGTCACTATCATAGCCTCCCATAGCTTGTTGCATCCTTTTTTCAAGGATTCCAAGGTGGTCTCTCTCTATATATAGCAAATGAAAATTCACACCAAAGGGTGGTGAAATACTTATTGTCATAGGAGTTCATATATTTAGTCCTTGATTCTTAGGAATCCATTTTCTCTGAATGTATTGACACTGGAAGTTTATCAATAAAATATACTAAATTTCCATGTATATTTCTTATTGTCTTCATGTATGGTTTTGATTTCTCTATATGTTTAAATTTGCAAGGCATTTTAGGCATATCTTTCTACTAGGTAGATAGTGGGGTTGAAATTTGAGTTCCTTTCAAGGGAGGGATAAAATCTTGAGTGAGGTCTCTGAGATTTTTGTGTTCATACATGAATTAGATGATTTGATTTATGCATAAGAGGGTAATATGCAAGGCATCTTATCTAGGGTTTGGGTGTGTTTGTGTAGACATGGAAAATTGGCAAAGGCTTAATTCAATCAAAAGGTGCAATCAAATCATTGAAATAACATGAAAAATCAATAAATGGGACAAAGGTGATTCAAATCAAAGGAAAATTCAATTAAATGATTAAATGATTAAATGAAGCTTGAAAAGAGAAAAACAATACGAAATTGATTAAATTCAATTAATGACATAGTTGTTGAAAGCAAAAATCAAAATGAACATCTTACCCTTCATGGCTAAATTTAATTACTTTAATTAATTAATTAATCATAATTTCCCTCAACAAAGCAAAAAGGAGACAAAATGGACACAAATCACTCACTTTTGTTCCTTTCAAGTGAGGGATAAAATCTTGAGTGAGGTCTCTGAGATTTTTGTGTTCATACATGAATTAGATGATATGATTTATGCATAAGAGGGTAATATGCAAGGCATCTTATTTGGGGTTTGGGTGTGTTTGATTTGAGAGATTCTCTGTAGATGTGCATTCATTGACTCTGATGCCCTAGGATTAGGCATTGGTATGGGCTTATTTTGTAGTTATTTTCATCATCAATCAAATTAAAATGATTTACTTTAAATTGTATGAGTTATATGATTAGATCTGTATCAAGTATACAGGTTATAATTGTGATATTTGAAGAATTTAATCTTGAGAGGTAATACCCACCTGAAGCTTCAAGCTCAAAGAGAAGAAGGAATGAAAATCCTTAACACCTTAGTATTGATTGTTGTTGATGTATCTATTGGGACTGCTAGAGTTATAAATCAGGGTTTTTTGATTAAGGTTTGATCATTTGCAATTTTGAGTACTAACAGGTCGATACATTCTGAATTAAGAGTGAGCAAGGTTTTTGTTACTATCCAATCCAATCACTAGATTATCTATCTCATATACCACCTTATTGGCAAGTTATCTGCCTCTTTATTGCATTCTCTATAAATATGACTTATCATTATGTTTTCCAAGTATGTGATTATTTGTATTGCCTTTTCCAACAAAACATTCAATTTACAATTAGGAGAATGAGTTGCAAATATAGGATACAAAAAAAAATTGCAATTCAAAAGATCTTTGTTCCTTTTATGTGTGCTTTCCTACTTACCTTCAACAAGCACAAGGAATGTCTCATAATTGTAAATGTTAAAAGTTTGTCATTTCAAACTTCTTCTTTTTTTTTGATAGGTAATAGGCCGAAGCCAAGATCAACAAGGGGCTCAAGAAGACTTGAACCCAAGACCTCTCAATTGAGAGGCTCACAACTTACCGTTGCGTTGTGGGGTGTTCCCCTTGTCATTTCAAACTATTGTTATTGTTATTGTTATTGTCTTTTTAAACTATTATCATTTTTTGGATCACTAAGTGTGATCCGAACATCCATCAAATAAACAGACACAATATAATCCAAAAAATTGAATATAATTGTAATGCACCTATCAAAATAACTACTTTACCTAACACAACAACATAGATCTAGTTTTCATCAAATACAAATATCATTATTATATAAATATTATGGTAAATGTTAAAGGTTTGTCATATCAAGTTATTTTTTTGTTGTTGTCATTTAAACTATTACCATTTTTGTGATTTGAAATATTGATCAAATAAACAAACACATTATAATCTAGAAATTTGTATACAATTGTAATGTACCTATGAAAGAACTACTTTACATGACATAACAAAATATATTTATTTTTTGTCAAGTGGAAATATCATTATTGTTTCAATTTTATTTATTAAACTCATAATATAAGGTCTTATGGAGGGGGCTTCCTAAAAAATAGAGTTGAAGCCATTGAGAATTTTTAGGAATATTTCAAAACTACTAGTCCCATGAATTATGTGTTGTAATTTAGCCTAAATTTTTTAGCTCCAAAATTTAAGGAAGCTAGTGGTCTCATGAATATAGTACCTTTCTCTTTTATACTTTGTGCATTGTTTTTTACTACGATAACTGCATGTTTTGAAGGGGCCTCAAAAGCCTTTAATAAAGCATAGCAAAGATAAACAAATGAGCACTTAAGGACAACTATCTATCACAGACAATGACATAAACCAAAAGGGTCATAACCCCATATTACAAAGTTAGACACAAAGCCCAAAAAAGCAACACCCTAAGCAGAAAACCTTCCAGCAAAATGAACACAAAAAACCTCCCATCAACAAAATCAGTTCATCATTTTAAGAAACTCCTCGGATTCCACCATCTGGTTTTGCATATTCTAGATTGATTCCCTAAGATTGGTGATATCTTTTGCTTGGGAAAAAGTCTTCTTTCTGGTACTTGATCTGGTCTAGGAGCCAGTGCCTGATAGCTGGATATCATGTTTCTCATCTTCATCATCATTAGTTATGTCAATGCTATTCCCTTCCAGTAAGGTATACATGGCTTTCAGATTGTCAACTGTGGCTTTCATGCCTATGTTGGTAAGGGTGATCATCTTCCTCAACATTGTGCCATTGTTGTTGATCTTCTCAATAGTCAGGTTTATCATGTTATCAATGGCATTGGTAATCCTTTCCTTTCTCAAAAAATCCTTTCCTTTCTGATACATCTCAGCATCATTCTGCATTTTGTCAATGATCTCCTCCAGCATTGCATTCCTTGCTTCCAAATTTTTACATTTAGTGTGCAACTCCTAGACATCATATTGGACCCATTTATCAATAGTATAGCCATACATAGCTTTGTTTCTAGCAACTTGCAACATGGTGATATTAATGGTTCTTTCGACCTTTAAGTCCTCGTCCCATAGATCTTCCTCAATACTTCTCTGATTCTGTGTATTCTCTTCCAACTCATCAGAATTTCCCTTAGGGCTATGAGTGGAATTAATCTCACAGTCAACATGCTCATTGTGGACTTCCTTTTCTAAATCAACAACATCATCGTCGACTTGGGTTTCCTCTTCCATAAACCCTAAATTTTTAGTGATAATATCCTTCTCAGCATTGTTTCCAGTATTATCATTATCAGCTTCTCTTTCCTCATGGTCATCAGCTTCATTCTTAGACATATTATCCATATTTTCCACCTTATATTCTCTGTTATCATTTTTCTTTTCCTCAGGGTTTTCAATAGGATCTTGCTACGCGTTGTCAATGTAAAACTCCATAATATTGTTGATCTCACTAGTAGAATTTGGGCAAATAAATGACCAAGTGACTAAAATTTTTAGTCACGTGACTAAAAATGATCATGTTCTACCATTTTTTAGTCACGTGACTAAAATTGATCATGTTCCACACATATAAATGACTAAATAAATGACCAATTCGGTCATCAGGTAAAATCACAACTAAAATGACTAAATAATTAGTTACCCTAATAAAAATGACTAAATGAATGATTAATACTCCTTTACACATTAACATTTGATAATATCATATACTTATATTCTTAGAAGTTGCATTTCACCAATAATGTGTGTTGGCCAATAGACTTATTGCGCAAACATTATTCTAGCCACTATTTGCCAATATCTCTAAATGGTAACTATATTTAAAATTCATTTAAGCATTTTCTAATTAGAATTTATATAGATCAGGTGCATATATATAATTCATAGATATTATCAAGGTTTTTTAAAGTGTTATTTGTGGTAGTAGATTGGTTACTATACTGTGGTAGCTATCAAGAGGGGAAACATTTAAAGCTCTGCAGGGTACTTCAATTAACAACTAAAATTGTGTAGCTTTGAATTGATTTTTTTACTTAATGTCTCATATTCATCATAACTCTAAAACAACCAATACTTCCAGACAAGCTGTAGACCAGACTCGAGCACCATTTGCAATATCTGATGTGGTTTTGCAGGCTTTGCAAAATCCATTTTCTAGTAGTCAGCTACAAATGAGTGAACATATAGGAGAGAGAAGTCAAAATCTATTAGAGTTGTACTTAGGTTTACATGGGGAGAATGCCATAGTAAATTATCTAGGAGTACTACAACATCTAATGCCTAACGTATCACATGTAGCTGGGAGGGAATCTGAGGCATCATCTTCTCATCATGAGGCACTACTACATAATAGAGAAATTTAAGACATTTTTTAAAGACAAAACTAAAATTTTGTCTTAAATACTTTAATTATTATTTTAATCATCTTAAATAAAAATTTAAAGTATTTTAATTGTCTTTAATTAAAAATTAAGATGAAATGACATGCATTTTCCAATAGAAGGGCGGGAAGTGACCAAAATTTTCCCCCTTCATACAAAGCTAACAAAGCCAAATTTGAACATCTTGTTAGATGACACAGAAGGAAAACACCATTCACAAGGATGACTCCCCAAGAAACATAGGTGGTGAAAAAAGTGGAGAAAGCTTCAGGAGCATCTGTTTTAAGACTCAAGGGCTCAATATTGGATTTGTCAAAAGATTTTTGAAGAAGCATAGTTGTAAATGTCAAGTTTTTTAAATTATTATGCACTAAACCCTCTAATTATTTGTTGGCATTTTGTTTTGTTTAGTGTTTTTTGTCGTGGTTTACAAATTGATTAGGGCATGAATTGGGAATGGAGAGTCGACGGGCCTCAGATCTGGCGAAGGGATAAGAGCCTCGTTGGAAGGGAAGTTGTGGTGAATCGGTGCCGCACATGGGCCAGGGTAAGATCCACTTCTTATGGTAAAGGGTTTAGGATTTTTATGACTAGCGATTGGGAATTACGCAACACATCAAATGAATTCGCCTGAAAATATTTTAAATAAATTACACTAGGAAAAAGTTTCGATGCTAGCATAGGGTAGGTTTTGTGAGAGTGAGCGTAGGACATTGCCATATGGAGGAGATTATTTTTTTCAGACGCCTTTGAATTACAGTACTCTAAGGTAGACTATCAATCCATGCCCAAATGAAGGATGGATATTTTGTTTCAGGAGTATGGTTTGGGTGTTTCAGGGGATCTTAATTATAAACAAAAAATTTCTGTAGGAGCCTCCCTTCGACCTCAACACTAATTATGTTGTTAAATTTATGGTATGAATTAGGTTTTTTTTGTCTTTATTTTTAAGGCATCAATATTTTCATTCAATTTTTAGGTTAAATTCTACTGTGAAGTATGACAATATTTTATGCGGTTTTTAGGTTAAATTATTTTTGTTGTTCTTGATGCTATTCAATATTATGTTATGGTTTGTGTGGAATAACTATTAGGTATGTGCAAAAATTTGAAGCATCTGTGGACATGCCTATTGATAGTGACATTTTTGCCATTCCATAAGACTATAATGCTCCTGAACAGGCAATTCACATTCACCTCTTTTGACAGATTGTTTACTTAGGTTGTGAGTCAAGAATCAAGTGTTTTGTCTATTGCATTTATTTGATTGTGTATTTTGTCTGTTCTGGGAATTCAAGTTCATATTACTCAACAAGACCATGTGGTAGGAATGTAATTATATCATGGGTTACACCTTCTGAGTGTGGATCCAACACTATCCTTTATTGTAATGAGCAATCCAAATACAAATATTCTACACAGGTAACTGCTACCAGCTACAAGTATTATAACTATACATTAGACTACATTCATCATTCTACAATGAAGAAATTAAAGGTGGACGATTCTTTTTTCCTTTACCTCTATTTTTTAAACTCTAAATTTTATTAGATCTCAAAAGTAGGATAAAATCTTAGATTTTCTCACTCGTTCTCAACTGTTAACAAAACAAGTAAAACTTCTTCAAAGTGTCATCTGTATTAATTTAATTGTCAAAGAACTTGATGTGAATGCCTTATTGTGCATTCTATGGTTTATACTAAATATTTAAGTAAATACTTACTTAGGTTTTGATGTTCAGAGCACTCTCTGGCAGGCACCCCATTCATAAAGTATTTGAACATGACATTATAAGTACATTACTATTCATGAATACTTCTTGTTGGAATTCATAAGGTCTACTTTAGGGTTTTTCTATCATACATATAATCTATTTTTAATTTGTTGTGGTGTATATCAAAATGATCATTTGCATAAATTTTTTATGATAATTCAAATTATATCTAGTAGTTTATTTATATAATTTCAGCAAATCAGTTATTTTCAGTAGTTGTTGCATTCATTGCACTCTGAGATTTGATTAGAAAACCTGTTGTTGTCTTATGTGGAAATGGTGATCTTTATGTATAAGTGACTATTTATAATAAAACCTTCGTTGTTGTAGTGTTGAAATTATGAGCAAAGATATGTTAGAATGCTCACTACTGATCACTATTGAAATAGATTATTGTTGTTTCTTAAGGGGCTTCTTACTTGTGATGGGGAATTATTATTTTCTTGGGCATTTATTGGGTATGACTATTGCATTTTGATTCATACGCTCTGACTGGAAACTATGTTTGGCTTTAAATTTACTTAACTACATACTCTGGATAGACCTGAACTATGATATTACTTGGACCTTAAAGGTTGGTTGCTTTGAGTTGTTCATTTTACTAGGGAAATTATAAGTAATCTTATTGATGTTTTGCAATTTAAAGAGTGTCTTGATTAAAGGCTTTGATTGACTATGTTTTTATAGAATTTAATGTGTGAAGATGCTAAACTGTATATTTTAGATACTTTGGTACTAGAAGATACTTAACTGTGAGAACAAGGGTTTCCTGTTGAAAAAACTATTATTGTTGTATCTCATGTAATTGTTCAATAGTAACAACGTATCCTTTCTCTTTTGACAAAATAACACAAAAATTATGGCATGTAAAACTCTTGCAAACATAGGATCATCGCTTTAGGTTGAGGAGCCACCCATATGGACCTTGACCCTTAATAAAGTTGTAAAACTAATTGATGGGTCCAAGAGAGCATTAGTAATTGAACATACCAAAAAATATGTGAGATAGTCTCTCATGCTTCTTGATGTCACAACCTATTGCATAATAAGGAAATATTGTAATTGGTTTACCCTCGACTTCAAAGAATAGTGGAGAGGGACATGGTATGACCTATTTATTTTTATGCATGAAAAATTGAGGCATCTAAAGGAGCCCCTTAATGACTCAAACAAATAGACTAGGTGAAAAGGTTAATAGTTTTCTATCTTGATATCTCCTTATAAACGTTGATATCTAGTTGTATTCCCCAATGATAAGTAGGCAAGCATATTGGTTAGTAGGATGAAAGTAGAAGTAACCTTGTTGAATAAGTGGACAAGTAATAATGTCTGAACTTTTAAATGAATATGACATTTTAAAATAAGTGTTTTTGTTCCACATTTTCTAAGAGATTAAAGGAAATCAATCCTTTCACTTAGGGGAGTATGTGTCCATATTTAATTTGTAATGAATAAAAGCACGTATAGTTGATCAAGAGGAATCTTGAGATCAAGATTCCAATGATGTTGAATGCAGACTAGAGGTTCTTTAAAGAGGTTGAAGGGATGGATTTGGTCCATGGAAAATCCAATATATTAGAGAATCATAATAGTCATGAGGTTCTAACATGTTTGTCATCAGGGTGTCAATGAGACAACCTGCTATTGATGTCTCCCTTAGCTTTAGGTAGAACTATATTGTGTATGTATAGTTATAGCTAGCACTTGTAGATTTATTATTAAAAAGTGTAGGCAACTATAATGACTCATTGAAGAGACACGATTTGTTATAAAAGTAACAAGTGCTGACATTTTATGAAAATATTCACAGAACAAAAGCTGAAATTGAAAAGAAAAATATATATGAATCATTTTTCAGTCTGGCATGTAGAAAACATTGGAAGTACCTGAGAACTTCAAAAGACTAACTGCCACCAATTGTGCAAAAAATATTTTAATCATGGATACATTATCATTATTATTAAAGATTAGTTTAAGACAATTAGAGATGGTGTTTTAAGCAAAGTTTAGTCTATAGAAGGAGAATTCCAAGCATTTTGATAAAGTTGGTACAAAATGAAAAATTTACTCTAGTATATCTATTAAAAATAGCCAATAAAATGGTTGTTAGGTATGGGAATTCAAGTCAAGACTCAGAATGTTGAAAGTTGGAACCTTTGTTAAGTAATTTAAATATTTGTGGGTTAAGGTAATCAAGCCTTCAGTTGATGAATTTAGAGACACTTACTATAACATACTAAACAAATTTCACCAAATATAGAATGAAGAGAGATGATACACTTTAGGAAAGTAGGGAATAATGGAGCATTTGTGGTGAAAGGAGCACCTCTGGAGTGTGTATATTGCTTGATGAACCATTCTTATGCTTCCCTATTCACAGGAATATGACAAATTTGTCTAGAATTGTGGCTTACTTAAGGGAAAGAATAGAGTAAATTATGGCATGTATTTTGATAGCAAAACCCATTAAAGACAATGAAAAAATTGATTACAAAAGCTTCTTCCATTTCAGATTTAGCCCCTATAGAAAATTATTTCATGTTCTTAATTAATAATAGATGTTGCTTAGAATTTAGCAATTAAAATAGAGGAGATTGTTAGAACTTCATTTGGATAGCTGAAGTTTTGGGATATCTAGAATTTTCATGATTTCCTTTTGCATTGGAAGATTGATCATCTGTGCAATTGGGAAGAGAAGCTCATTTCTAATGTTCTATAGATTTTCACTGTGTATTGGCTTAAGAGTTGTCTAAATCAAGAGAAAAAAAAACATATTTTCTTTTCTCTATTGATAAAAAAGTGTTCAGAAACACATATTTGGAAAATATATCTTTTAACCAGCACTAAAAATAAGAGTAAACCCATACAATTGTTTACTAAATCGGATAAATAGAGTGTAGCACACCACCAAACCACCATGATAAAAAATAAAAAATAACAAAATAAACTCCATTGTGTGAAGAAATCTTATCAAAAGATCAAACACTATCAAAGCAATCAGAAGTCGAAATACTCAGCATAGACATAGCATTATCTGCATTTATTAAATTGATTGCCAAATTACCGACCTATTAGAGAGTTTGTCAAAGACACTTTAATAGCCTATCCACTGTCTCTTGCTCCCTTTTTTTTTCATTCTTTGATACAGATAATGAAACTATGGGGATGTCTCTCACTTGTACCAAGCTCTTGGGAAATTAACAATTTTCAAATCTGAATCACCCACCCTTTGGACTCTGACGTGACCTCAATTATCTCTAATGCACCTTGTCCTAACTTCTAGAAGAGATCTTTGGAAGAAATGTTTAGAGAGAGTAGAGGGAATTTCCCCAATGTGCTATTAGTTGGACTTGGTGTTGTTCACGTTGAGATTTGACAGACATTTTGAACATTTTTGTTGATCTTAAATACTTTCTATTTTCACTGATACAATTCCTATTATAAAAATGATGTATATTTAAAATAAAACTGAATCATTGATTGACTAATTTACCTGAATTCAAATATTAGTATAGTCCCTTCCTAGATGGTTGCTAATTACTTTGTAGCTCAAAATTTTCTTGAAATTTTGTTAGAAGTTTCTTCTAGATTTTGTATAGGGACTGAGAAATGCTTTCTTGACTGGCCAATGAATAAATGAAAAGTATCACTATTTTGTCATTATTTAAATAATAATATGCTTCATGCAACTAGCACAAAAGTAAAATGGATTATATAGATCTTATAAGTATTTTCAATTGGTTGCATATTTTTTTCTATCTGCATTGTTTAGCTAGTTTTCTATCACAAGAAATTTCAGAATGCTTGATGCTAGTTTTCAATCCATTTGAGAATGATACTGCATCCTTCCTAGTTGCCTCTCTATCACCAATTGTTCTTATGCATTTTTAATCTTTTTTGTCTTCAAAGACATTTGAGTTTGAGTCTTTATGGTCTTTATTTATTGTCTTTCCGCATTATGTGTGCAACTTTTCAAGAATAAGTAGTTATGACATCTTTGATAAACTATTAACTGGTCATGTTAAGTAGTATTGGTTTCTACTATTTTATATTTGTTGTTGATTGACTTGTGTTCTAATTGGATTAGGTTTATTGGTTTTAAACAACAAGAAAATGGCATTACCATGCATTCTGGTATTCTAATTTTTTTTCAAAACACTTTGTACAATTAGACTTCAACTCCGCAAACAAATCATTGCCATCAACGGAGATTTGCCACCAAGAAATGAGCAGTTTCTCCTAGATTTTTAGCAACTTCAAGCACAATTTTTGGTAAGATTTGGAACACTTCCCAATCATAAATTATTTCTTATTGTTATTTGAATAGAGGTAAAATTGAATCACCTCTATTTGGATGTGGTAATGTGTGTGTATGTATGGGGGAAATATGAGATCCACTCCTAAATCCAAATCCCAAATGAGAGATCCAATTTGATCAACCAAAAGGTTAATGCACAATTGAATCAATCTATGGAGAATATGAAAGAGAGAGAGAGAGAGAGAGAGAAACCCTATATTTTCTTATGGTAGAATTGAAGTGTTTAGAATTTGAAACAATTGAAATGCAAGTACTAATCTCAAATTAGGGAAAATCTGGAAAATGCCAAATTTTGAAGTCTATGTGTACTTTCAGGCAAATCTGCAACCTATTTCGAATTGGAAATGCCGAGATGGAGGAAACCCAGAAATCTTTTTCTAAGATGAGCTCGGGTCAACTTTGACCCTCATAAAAGGTCAAAGACTAGATTCTTTATTTGAAGGTCGATTTTGACTTTGTTCGCAGATCTTGGAAGTTTGCCGAAAAGGGTATCCAAATCCGCTCTCAGATTTGAAATCCTGCACCTGTACCTACAAGAAAAAGAGGATTTTTGTTGTTTGTTTGAGGGGTTTGCCTTGGTGAAACCCTGGTTTGGAATCAACCTTAATATTGAAATTGAAATAAGAATGCTAGCAAGTAGTAGAAATGGATCTAACAATGAAGCTATGCAATTCGATAGATATGCAATTGTATTTTGAATGTAAACAAGTATATTGATATGAAAGCTTGAACATCAATAAATGTAAATCAAACTTCCATGATTGTATGCTTGGAATTCACCTTGATAGAAGAATGAATGGATGTTGAAGATGCACAAAGGATCTTGAAGGAAGATCGCACCATAATGATGGCTAGATCTAGGGTTTGAATGATAAATCTTAGATGCTTGAACCAAATCCCTTCAATGGCTTGAATGCTTGAGTCCTTGATCTTCAATGGAGAACTTGGATGGAGAAGAGAACTTGAATGCTTGAATGAATGCTTGCACTTGATCACCTTGAGAGCTTGAGAACCACCAAGATTACTTGAGGATGAGATGTGTAATAATGGATGATAAAATGAGAGACACTAATACATTTGGGGTCATTTTGCGACAGCTATGTGTCGCAATTGCGACAGCTATGTGTCGCAATAGCAACACCCATAGACGTCGCTATTTTTTAGTCGCAAATTGTGACATCTATGGGTAGCCGTCGCAATTGTGACACATATCCATCGCAATGTGACTAAGATTTAAGAAGCGGCATGACCGTCGCCCCCCCGTCGCATGGCTTCGGAGGGCCGTCGCAATCGCGACGGACCTCCCAAGCAATTGCGACGGGCGCCTGCATCGCATTGCGACGGGTTTCCGTCGCAATTGCGACGCCCGTGGGTGGATTAAAAAAAAATAATTAATTTAATACATTGCTAATGAACCACATTAATGCTTTTTTCTTTCAACAAATGAGGACAGCCACTGTAAAGACAACATGATAATGTACACTCACTGTAAGGACAGTCACAAATGAGGACATCTCACAATGACTGTCCCTAGTGTAATTGCCACTTGAATGTATTGCTATTCAGCCACATTAATGCTTTTCTTCTTCAACAAATGAGGATAGTCACTGTAAAGACAACATGATAATGTACACTCACAGTGAGTGTACATTATCATGTTGTCTTTACAGTGACTATCCTCATTTGTTGAAGAAGAAAAGCATTAATGTGGCTGAATAGCAATACATTCAAGTGGCAATTACACTAGGGACAGTCACTGTGAGATGTCCTCATTTGTGACTGTCCTTACAGTGAGTGTACATTATCATGTTGTCTTTACAGTGAGTGTACATTATCATGTTGTCTTTACAGTGTCAATATATGCATTATTACTTAAACTGAAGAGTACTCTAAATAATATGTCATTGTGGAGTTCTGATTGCTTCCAATTTGATATACGCTTGTTCTACTTATGTATCCAGCATCATGTAAGAAAAGTTGATGCTTTTAAATAGATTCATTTAGCCATGAAATGCCTGTGCATGTTACATACAAGATTCCAAGGCCCAAAACTGATTACTCATTATAATTCATGTACAGAATGATAATCAACCACAACGAGGCATGCGTAGGCGCTGCTTAGATTTTGAGGCATCAGAAGCTCGTAGAAGAAACTTGACCAATGGCTCATGGAATGCAACAAAATTATTGCCTAAAACAGGAGCATTGGTAACCACAGATGATGGTTTTGAAAAGAACACTTCACCATCAATGTCACGTGAGGGAACTGCAATTTCTGATGGCAAGTAACTTGTAGTATATAAGAGAGATGCAGGTACAGATGCTGGGAATACATTGCTAATGAACCACATTAATGCTTTTTTCCTTCAACAAATGAGGACAGTCACTTTAAAGACAACATGATAATGTACACTCACTGTAAGGATAGTCACAAATGATGACATCTCACAGTGACTGTCCCTTGTGTAATTGCCACTTGAATGTATTGCTATTCAGCCACATTAATGCTTTTCTTCTTCAACAAATGAGGATAGTCACTCTAAAGACAACATGATAATGTACACGGGCTGTAAGTGTACATTATCATGTTGTCTTTACAGTGACTATCCTCCTTCAAGTGGCAATTACACAAGGGACAGTCACTGTAAAGGCAACATGATAATGTAGAGAAACGTTGTCATTTGTATTTTCAACAGTGCCGAGAGAGATTCCCTCCGCGAAATCACAGCTACAATTTTTGAGTACGTTGGGTTTATTTTTCTTTTGCCATTATTATGTAATCTGGTATTCAGCTGTTACAGAGCTAAAATACCCAAAAATGAGGACATATCTGTGTTGAATTTATTGTTAGCGGCTCTGGTTATTTAGAAGTTTAATTTTATTTGTTCATCTTTCAAGCACAAACGTTTTATGGACCGTAACATCTTCATTGTTTCAGGTATGCAATGAAACAGCCGTAACTTGCAACTACCTTCACGGTACTTGTGTACATTATCATGTTGTCTTTACAGTGACTGTCCTCATTCAAGTGGCAATTACACAAGGGACAGTCACTGTGAGATGTCCTCATTTGTGACAAGGACAGTCACACACGAGGACATCTCACAGTGACTGTCCCTTGTGTAATTGCCACTTGAATGTATTGCTATTCAACCACATTTATGGGCCCGTTTGGACCCCAGCACACAGTAGCATCTACAGAGAAGAATATCCCAGGTGTAACAAGTTGTAAGAATATACCAACAGTTCTAAGAAGTTCCCTAGCACATAGTAGCATCTACAGAGAAGAATATACAACATGAGGGCAGCCACTGTAAAGACAACATGATAATGTACACTCATTGTATGTGTACATTATCATGTTGTCTTTACAGTGACTGTCCTCATTCAAGTGGCAATTACAGAAGGGACAGTCATTGTGAGATGTCCTCATTTGTGACAAGGATAGTCACACATGAGGACATCTCACAGTGATCGATTGTCCCTTGTGTAATTGCCACTTGAATGTATTGCTATTGAACCACATTAATGCTTTTCTTCTTCAAAAAATGAGGACAGTCACTCTAAAGACAACATGATAATGTACACTCATTGTAAGGACAGTCACAAATGAGGACATCTCACAGTGACTGTCCCTTGTGTAATTGCCACTTGAATTACACAAGGGACAGTCATTGTGAGATGTCCTCATTTGTGACAAGGATAGTCACACATGAGGACATCTCACAGTGATCGATTGTCCCTTGTGTAATTGCCACTTGAATGTATTGCTATTGAACCACATTAATGCTTTTCTTCTTCAACAAATGAGGATAGTCACTCTAAAGACAACATGATAATGTACACTCACTGTAAGGACAGTCACAAATGAGGACATCTCACAGTGACTGTCCCTTGTGTGATTGCCACTTGAATGTATTGCTATTCAGCCACATTAATGCTTTTCTTCTTCAACAAATGAGGATAGTCACTCTAAAGACAACATGATAATGTACACGGGCTGTAAGTGTACATTATCATGTTGTCTTTACAGTGACTATCCTCCTTCAAGTGGCAATTACACAAGGGACAGTCACTGTAAAGGCAACATGATAATGTAGAGAAACGTTGTCATTTGTATTTTCAACAGTGCCGAGAGAGATTCCCTCCGCGAAATCACAGCTACAATTTCTGAGTACGTTGGGTTTATTTTTCTTTTGTCATTATTATGTAATCTGGTATTCATCTGTTACAGAGCTAAAATACCCAGAAATGAGGACATATCTGTGTTGAATTTATTGTTAGCGGCTCTGGTTATTTAGAAGTTTAATTTTATTTGTTCATCTTTCAAGCACAAACGTTTTGTGGACCGTAACATCTTCATTGTTTCGAGTATGCAATGAAACATCCGTAACTTGCAACTACCTTCACGGTACTTGTGTACATTATCATGTTGTCTTTACAGTGACTGTCCTCATTCAAGTGGCAATTACACAAGGGACAGTCACTGTGAGATGTCCTCATTTGTGACAAGGACAGTCACACATGAGTACATCTCACAGTGACTGTCCCTTGTGTAATTGCCACTTGAATGTATTGCTATTCAACCACATTTATGGGCCCGTTTGGACCCCAGCACACAGTAGCATCTACAGAGAAGAATATCCCAGGTGTAACAAGTTGTAAGAATATACCAACAGTTCTAAGAAGTTCCCTAGCACATAGTAGCATCTACAGAGAAGAATATACAACATGAGGGCAGCCACTGTAAAGACAACATGATAATGTACACTCATTGTATGTGTACATTATCATGTTGTCTTTACAGTGACTGTCCTCATTCAAGTGGCAATTACAGAAGGGACAGTCATTGTGAGATGTCCTCATTTGTGACAAGGATAGTCACACATGAGGACATCTCACAGTGATCGATTGTCCCTTGTGTAATTGCCACTTGAATGTATTGCTATTGAACCACATTAATGCTTTTCTTCTTCAACAAATGAGGACAGTCACTCTAAAGACAACATGATAATGTACACTCATTGTAAGGACAGTCACAAATGAGGACATCTCACAGTGACTGTCCCTTGTGTAATTTCCACTTGAATTACACAAGGGACAGTCATTGTGAGATGTCCTCATTTGTGACAAGGATAGTCACACATGAGGACATCTCACAGTGATCGATTGTCCCTTGTGTAATTGCCACTTGAATGTATTGCTATTGAACCACATTAATGCTTTTCTTCTTCAACAAATGAGGACAGTCACTCTAAAGACAACATGATAATGTACACTCACTGTAAGGACAGTCACAAATGAGGACATCTCACAGTGACTGTCCCTTGTGTGATTGCCACTTGAATGTATTGCTATTCAGCCACATTAATGCTTTTCTTCTTCAACAAATGAGGATAGTCACTCTAAAGACAACATGATAATGTACACGGGCTGTAAGTGTACATTATCATGTTGTCTTTACAGTGACTGTCCTCATTCAAGTGGAAATTACACAAGGGACAGTCACTGTGAGATGTCCTCATTTGTGACAAGGACAGTCACACATGAGGACATCTCATAGTGACTGTCCCTTGTGTAATTGCCACTTGAATGTATTGCTATTCAACCACATTTATGGGCCCGTTTGGACCGCGGCACATAGTAGCATCTACAGAGAAGAATATCCCAGGTGTAACAAGTTGTAAGAATATACCAACAGTTCTAAGAAGTTCCCTAGCACATAGTAGCATCTACAGAGAAGAATATGGGTCAACGAGGTTGACTTCAAAGCCATGCAATCTAATGGTAATAGTAATATCATAATTTGACATACTATCAGAAATACTTCCTAAATAGACTATTCAATCTTATAAGAGATGGATTCATGAGAACTATTATTTATGAAATATGAGTCAATGACTTTAATTAAAAAAATTACACAATCTAATTCTTGTAAAAATATCAAAATTTGACACATTGAAAATACCTTCCAAAAGTATCGTTAATTGATTAATATGAATCACTACTCATGAAATATAATTTTATAAACCTAATCTAAAAACTACACAATAAAAATCTTAATAGCAATATTGTAAGAAACTATTCCCAAAAGCAAGCCTAATAAAATTTGATGAAAATAATTTTTGTTTCACTCAACTTTGACATTCACAACTTCCTCTTTTATTATAATAAGAAAAAAAATGTCTTTTTAGATATACCTCATGAACCATACTCGAATAATCTATCATTTTTCTTCTCAAAAACATATTTGCAGAGCCTGCTTCTTTTACTTGTTTGTACTTTTATCTCTCTGATGGAAAGGGTTCCTTCAAGACACATTTTTCCAAGTTCACTGCTTGAGATATTTGAGGAGGGTTCCCCTGCTTGAGTATCCATCCAACCCATATTCGAGTAGTTCTACAATTGCACAGTCTAAATTAATAATACTGACAATTGAATGACGAATGATGATACATAGAATTGATATAAACTAATCCTAAAAACACTAAAACATTATTAATATATTTATATTTCATAAATAAAATTGATATAAAAGATTTGGAAAGATACATTAAAAAATAGAAAAACAGTAATTTATAATAGAAGGAAACTTAAATTGCTATTTTAAAAAAAAACAAGAGTCTTAAATCTTATCATTTTGTTTCATTATCATCCATAAGTACACACCTCTAGCATAATAATTATATTTTACCACCCATAAAATGAAAAAAAGATTTTCACAAGAGAAATTGAAGCTAGATTATAAAAATGAACCATCTTATTGGAAACTGGAACTGTTATCATACCCAAAAGGACTACAAAATTTCACCTTATCATACCCAGATTGTTGCTTTGCCTGGCGGAGGGAAATTTGATCAGTAAAATTGACACAGAGTATGTTGTCTCCATTGTCATGCTGGATAACAAAACACCAACTTTAATGGGCATGTACTGTCCCTTGTGTAATTGCCACTTGAATGCATTGCTATTTGATGCAGGGGCATCCCTAATGCAAGCCAAAGACACCATGATTGAAGGAAGTTGCCATGAAGCCAAGGAGTCAAATCCTATCAATTGGAACATAAGATTTTCACCTTGGAGCTTTGAAGGATTGACTGGTGAAAGGTCCTTTTGATTGACAAATCAGAGTCTTTTTGAATGACAAATCAGAGTCTTTTTGAATGACAATAAATTAGAATAGGAGTTTTAGATGTTTTCTTGGTTTGTAATAAATATTAAGGATTGATTTTATCTCCTTATAAACATCCACTTGTTGGACACAAGACCCCTTGGTGACTTATAAACCTTGGGCATCTTTTGAGTCCTTGGATGAAATGAGCATAGTAAGTGTTTATTAGGTGTCTTTTAGATGTTGTTAAGAATTTTGAAGGTCCAAAATAACTTTAATAAGGTTCCTAAAGTTTCACAACACATTTTTAACCTTCTCGGCAAAGTTGTTTGCAAAGTTGTAATGCAACTTTAAAAGTTGCTTAGCAAAGTTGACATTTGTTGGATAAACTGTTCTAACCACCTAGATGGTTGAACCAACATTTGGAGAGCCTATTTTAGGCTTCAAATGGTCGAAGACAGATAGAGAACCAGTATTGTAATCATTTTGCTTTCATAAAAAATAAAAATAACCCTGTTTTAGTGCATTTCTGGTGAAAAACGAACTCTGTACGGCTGTACGGATGGTGGTTGGATGATAAAATTTGCCTGGAAGTTGTAATAGTGACATCTGATGCTTTGGAAGTTGGTTTGATTGATTCTCTTTGTTTTATATCTAAGTTATTTCAAATTTTCTGTGCATTGTTTACAAACCCTCATTTTCAGGGTTTGACTGATGTAAAGACCTTAACTCACGTTTCAACCATTGGAATTCCTTCTTCCTTGGTGGAATGAGAGTTAAGGATGTATATTTGTATATTCTAAAAGCCCTGACTACTCTGCATCACTATTGAACCACATTAATGCTTTTTTCCTTCAACAAATGAGGACAGTCACTGTAAAGACAACATGATAATGTACACTCACTGTAAGGATAGTCACAAATGAGGAAATCTCAGAGTGATTATCCCTTGTGTAATTTCCGCTTGAATACATTGCTATTGAACCACATTAATGCTTTTTTCCTTCAAGTGGCAATTACACAAGGGACAGTCACTGTGAGATGTCCTCATTTGTGACAAGGACAGTCACACATGAGGACATCTCACAGTGACTGTCCCTTGTGTAATTGCCACTTGAATGTATTGCTATTCAACCACATTTATGGGCCTGTTTGGACCACGGCACACAATAGCATCTACAGAGAAGAATATCCCAGGTGTAACAAGTTGTAAGAATATACCAACAGTTCTAAGAAGTTCCCTAGCACATAGTAGCATCTACAGAGAAGAATATACAACATGAGGGCAGCCACTGTAAAGACAACATGATAATGTACACTCATTGTATGTGTACATTATCATGTTGTCTTTACAAGGATAGTCATTTGTGACAAGGATAGTCACACATGAGGACATCTCACAGTGATCGATTGTCCCTTGTGTAATTGCCACTTGAATGTATTGCTATTGAACCACATTAATGCTTTTCTTCTTCAACAAATGAGGACAGTCACTCTAAAGACAACATGATAATGTACACTCACTGTAAGGACAGTCACAAATGAGGACATCTCACAGTGACTGTCCCTTGTGTGATTGCCACTTGAATGTATTGCTATTTAGCCACATTAATGCTTTTCTTCTTCAACAAATGAGGATAGTCACTCTAAAGACACAATGATAATGTACACGGGCTGTAAGTGTACATTATCATGTTGTCTTTACAGTGACTGTCCTCCTTCAAGTGGCAATTACACAAGGGATTTGTGTTTTCATTTGTGTTTTCAACAGCGCCGTAACCCTCCGCGAAATCACATCGGGATATAAGGGCAAAACAAACAAGAACGTTGTCATTTGTATTTTCAACAGCGCCGAGAGAGATAAACAAACTTAAAACTCAGACTTAAGAAAGATGAAGGCAATGCTTCAAAAGGCCGATGCCCTAAATACGGGAAAACACAATACCACCATTAAACGATGCCCTAGTCACCGTATCAATGCTGCCAGCTCCGTACCAGTATGCTGACTGCTCACTTTCATCCTGTGATAAAGGTAACTTCATTAATCATACTTGAAATGGCAGCATACGAACTAAAGCTGATGAACATTTATAAACTAAAAGTTTAAAACTACAGATTACAAATGTAGTAGTTTCATACGAAAAGAACTTGATGTCTGAAATTTACCATTAGAAGTATCCAAAGGAATACCACAGTACTGTTGAACTTGGAGAATCGGAGATGATCTACACAGCAAGGTTCAACAGCTGTAAGGACTGTTACACCATCTTTAGCATTTGAATACATTTTCTCCTTGGCTTTTGGTGGATCCTCAAAGACCCCCAATGACGTTTTCCCTACAATTATCAATTGTTTGTCAGTATGAGATATTAATAAATAAACATTAATCACAATATTAGGCAAACAATGTTCTTGATGTCTGAATCTAAATCACAGAAAGCTCTAATAAAGCAGTTCTCAGTTTCACATTAAACTAAGTTTCAATTTCAAATGGTTATAATAATTTTTGCAAGTTATAAGTAGCTGGTTACAGTATATGACATAAAAAGAAAAAAAATCATTTCTATTCTTTTCTTCTTTTTCTCTTTCAACGAAGCTTTTGCACCACACAAATGCATACCAAGAATTTCTCAGGAGGTTTCAAGACCATTGCATACCAAACTTCTTCTCTGTAGATGCTACTGTGTGTCGTGGTCCAAACGGGTCCAAATAGACCTAGTGACTCTAGTAGGTCTCCAAAACCTGTTCTGCAGCAATAACTCTTCAATTTGACAAAGGACCTTATGAACTTATATGTTTTTTGAGTACCCTTTTTGATGTTCTAACAATCCTCCAACTCCCAGACCTTGACTCCACTCCAGCATATCAATGTCCTTATTGAGTCCGCAGACCTAATGCATGCCTTTGGGTGTGGGTTCCAAAACAAGGCATTGAAAATGGGTGCATGAAACCAAGATCAGAGTTTGAAGATGTCCACCATGCTCTAAAGATCTAGATTCAACAAGGTTTGAGGTCCTTTACTTGCCGCTACCCTCTGATCTTGCATAATCCATCAACTCCTAGTCAAGAACATTGAGATTCTTGACCTAGGGCTTGCTCTTGAAATTCTCTAGCTTAGTATCCTGTTCCAAAGCTTTTAAAATATGAAAATAAACCCCCTTAACTTGCATTTTACAAAGAACAGAGGATATCCTATGGTTTATTTGCAAGTTAAGGCCATTTGAATGCAATAACCCAAAAAATGAGGGTTTGACAGAACAACAGATAAGAAAAAGGAATAACTTTGATATAAGGTGTCTTGAATCTACCAAATAAACTCTCAAAGCATAAGATATAAATACTCTAACTTCCACACTGGTCTGCCCTCCCTTTCACATCCGTACATTGTACAGTGCTTGAAGGAAATGCACAAAAAAGGCTCTGAAATAGTGGCTCTATCTGACAGAGAGGCCATGCTAGGCTTCATGACTAACCTAGAGCACATTCCTTGTTATGGAGGAAGTTTGAATGGTGAAGAACTTATGGAATGGATAGAGGACCTAGATAACCATTTTGACTACAAGTATCTTATTAATAACCATTTTGACTACAAGTATCTTATGGATAGAGGACCTTGATAACCATTTTGACTCATTTAGTATCTTATTGAGCTTCACTTTGTTTCGAGAATATAGTTTAATATTCTCTACTAAATAGGGCCAACCACGTGAAGGTGGAAGCTCATTTGGCCCCACCCCCCTCCCCCTAACATCACTCTACATTCCCTGTTAACATCTAACATTCATTCATTCTTTCAATTATTAATAAAATGTAACATTCAATCAATATCACATGATAACATTCATTAACACATTAGATTCGTTAACACACAACATTCATCAATATGAAAATAAACACATAATTCATGAACATTCATTAGCACATAATTAAATTCATTGAGACATAAAATTCAGTCATTATCAATTAAGGTATTTAGATGACAATCATTTCTTTTTTCTCTTTCTAATTTTTTTTTCTATGTAAGCTCTAAGAGGAGCATCAGTGTTATCATCAATACCCCCCTCATCAGTTGTTTTGTTCTTTGTTCTTGATGATCTCAAATTCCTATGCTGCTGCAAAGGGGGGTCCTCTACAATAACAAATAAAAGAGTTAAATTTAAAATATTTAATTATAATTGTTACAAGTATTTAATTATTTTAAAGAACATAACTGTGGCGCTCTTTAATTACCTGATCTGGCCACATCATTTTGTCTAGACTCAACCTCAACATGCTCATGAGCACTGACCCCTTGATCCTCTACAGTTGCTATACAAAATGTTACATTAATCCAAACACCAATTGTAATTACATATAAAAAATTTAATAGCAAATGTATACCTCCACCACTAGGATGCACATCATGCGAACCTTCATTATGCATAGATTGTGTAGAAGGATTGTCAGGCTGCATTCCAATATCCTACACATTGTTATCATTGCTTTCTTAAAACAGATATACTCACTTTATATTAGAACTTAACATCAAATAGACTAATTGGTAAAGTATTCAATTTGAAATAAATTTCATTTAGCTTATTTACCTGTGGCTCAGATGCATCATTATTTGAACCTTGCACACTGATTTCAGCTCGTAGCCATTCAGCCACGGCTCTATAGCCTTGTTGGAAGCCAATTCTCTTGTCCTCTTCTGTGAGGCATCTATTGAACTCTGACCCCTACATTTTTTCTTGGTATGGTGAATTTTACTTGCATTGTTTGATCAAAAAAAATTTCCTTGCAATATATAAAAAAATTGATACAAGTTTTCATTTACTAATACTTACAACTCGTGCTTGAAGTTTGGAAAAACCACCAGAGCCGAGCTTGTGTGTCCCGTGCTTTTCTAATCTTGCCTTTGTTGCCTTTGATGTGTCAGGCAATCTATGAAAAGTTTGAAATATGTTAGAGACCAGTATAGGAAAAATTTAGAGGTTAATTAGTACATAATTACATTCTCAAAAGTATCACATACCTTGCTCTACTCTCTACTAGCGTAATTCCTTTTTTCATGTCGGCTTTATACTTTCCATCCAAAATCAAACCCTGCCACTCAGCCTCAAGAACACAGGGCGGACGCTCGTGCCTTGGGTTAACCTCTAAATATTTCCTGTACTGGTCCCTAATATACTTCAAACATAAACCAGCTCTTTCAAGGAGCTTGTTTCTCTCGAATGCACGAGGTCCAAAAAGCTGGGTCATACTATGTACAAGATCATCCTTCAACTTTTTATCTTGGTTATTCCACCTTTTAAGTAAAAAAAAACATGTTAGACTCATAAATGAAGAGAAGCTACCTTTAATATAGTTCAAGAAATTGATGAAAAGGAAAACTATTCTAGCAATGATATGAAATCAAAATAGTGGTTTGGGGTTTTAGTTAGGATATGATGTTCCACCATGTACGTATGGTGGGCCCAAATATCCGCAAACACTCGTCACCAAGTTTTCGCCAAAAAATATCATTCCCTACAAAATAATCATGGGATCATTAGTCGATGAAGAGTGATCAAAAACTAAATTACTATTATATCACTATAGAATAATAATAACTTTAAAGTACCTGGAAGTTTGGATACTTTTAAGGGAACGCCTTCATCGTCGCTGATGATCAATACGCAATCCTTCACCGTTCCCGTACTAGGAACACGGGAACATCCAGGAAATGATGTTGCATCGGGACTTGTTGCATCTCCTATTGCAAAAAATGAAAACCATTATCAAATGCCTCCAAGAAATAATACTTCAAGGGAAATAAATTGGTGCAGAGCACCCATGGCACAAACACAATCAAGGGATCTACATCGTAAACACATAACACTTAAACACATAACAAAAGAGAGAAAAAGAGGGATTTGTGTACCAGTAGATGGTGCAACAGTTGGTGCATTTAGGCTGTGTGTTGTTGACATGGCAGTCGGCAAGACATTTGTGGCTGTCCTGGATGGAGGCGGCGTTGTCATATCATCATGGAAAGGAGCTGAAGAATAAAATTGTTAGAGCATGCATAAATATAGAACGCGTGGACTAGCATGGACAAGATTGTTAGAGCATTAAAAAAAAAGATTGTTCGAGCATGTATTGTCAATGATTATGATCATTCCTATATATATTCAGTGGAAAACACAAGTGGGGAATGGAACATGTGATCTACCTGAACCACTTGCAATACCGGCCTCATCATGGGAATGGGGTTCAAAATTACGCAAATAACTCTGTAAAGATAATGCATCCATATTTTAATTAATGTCATAAAAGAGCATAACATAAAAACCATTATTGAACTCTTGTAATAATTAAAAATTTCATTAATACTTACTTTAAAGTTTTCAGAAGTGCGCAACAACTCAGCTGCCCTGTCTTTTATTTCCTGAGTCTGAGGATGTATGGATACCAAACGTAGAAGTTCTTTCCCAATTTTCTTTAGCAGCTTTTTAATGGAACCGATCGGGTCATCGGTCTCTGCTAAATCAATAAAAAAAGGGTCCACAAGGGGGGACTCCTGAGGGACTACAGGTTGCTTTCCCTCTCTCCGACCACCGGCCCTCTGTGACAACAATAGTATTAGTATTATCAAAATTACTCCAAAACAATGAAGAAAATAACATTAAAAAAAATAACATTTTGCTTCTATCTAGTTTGCACAATTACAATGAATTTTACCTGCTCATGTGTAGATGAGCTAGGAATATCGTCACCATCACCTTCAGGCGGTTGCTCCATATTGTGCCCCTGTGTCAAAGATCAAGTATAAAAATGTTAGCCAAAAATTTAATAACTAAATGGTATGTTGGAGTCATTGATTAGAAGTTGGTTTAATAGTATGTACCACCCCCATGATAGTAGCCTCGTTTGTATCTATGCGGTTCAAATTGTAATCAATAAGCAGCTCTTCCCCTGCACGTATTGATTTTATCGCACAGATGAATACACGATTTCCCTCGCGCGCCTCAAATATGCAATTGGGTTGCTTTATAGTTGACCCAGGTCGTGTACTATTTATAAAACCCGCAATATTCCCTGTTGCTTTTGGCCTTCCATCAATGTATATAGCCACACTTTTACTTTGATTATTGTCTTGCTGTTGTATATAATTTGCCGAGAGTGCATACCTACGCATACTTTTTTTATATTGAACAATATGCATCCAAATTTTGTAATCGTAACATGGTCCAACATACTCCATCAATTCAGAAACTTTGTTGTAAGACACCTTTATGCCATCCATAGAAAATAGGCCCAAACCATGTAATGATGATGGTGCTATGCGATATATCCTCTCATTAACACAAAAATCAATGTTTATTGGAGGAAGTTCCTTGGGTACCCAATGTTTCTGTAGATGTTGGTACCTCAAGGGCACCTCGATGTCACCTTTCATCTCATCATCATAAGAACATGACCCCCCTTGAGCAAGGAAAAATTTCATGTGTTTATTGAATTTCCTTCTAGTCCTTTGACCTCTAGTTAATCTCCCTATTCTAGATAAACTGCATGTCTCACTTTCCTCTTCTATTCCTATATTTCCCTCACTCGAGGAAGACACTTCTGACAAATACCTATTTGCTGGTACCTGCAAATGGGAGAGATCTTAGAAGACATCAATCTTACTATTGATAAGTGTATTAAATAGACTTTCTATAAGGTGTATTGACTTATACTTGTCGATCCATGAGACTGTGCGGGATGCTCTTGAAAGGGGTTCAATTTCCTGCAAATGTAATTCAATTATCGTGAGCATAATCACATCATAATCATAATCACATCCATCATAAGCATCACATAAAAATTAAAAACATTAAAACGTACACATTATAACACTTATAGCTTTTAAATAGATAATGAATAAACTATGTAACCATTTAAGACAAATATATTTCTATCAAGAAATGAATATTAAATACATTAAGGATTGATGGCATACCTTTAAATTTCATCATCATCATCCTCATCATCATCATAATCATCATCATCATCATCCTCGTCATCGTCGTCATCATCATCGTCCTCGTCCTCGTCGTCGTTGTCGTCATCATCAACATCATCATCATCAACATCAACATCATCTTCATCATCATCATCAGTAGCAGCATCATCTTCTTCTTCTTCTTCATGAAAATTTGTCTCAGGAACATCATCCAATAATTGTCGATCGTGATCATCATCTACATCATCTTCTACTTCTTCGGTATCTTCTTCTTCCATCGCATTATACTTTATCGGCCTTCCTCTCGGTTCATGTCTAACAACAAATGACCAACCCAGTTTATGTGAAACCTCTGAGTAAAATACCTGTTCACATTGGCTTGGAAGAACATAGGGCTCATCCCCAACTGGCTCAAACGACCTTGTATTAACCATTGTAAATCCATTATCATGTTCAATAACAGTTCTATTAGGATCATTTGGATTAAGTCGTAGCCTGTACCATTTGACAACGAAGAGTACTAATTTGAAGGAACTAAAGTCGCACTCAAATATATCATCCAAAATGCCATAGTATTGATTTTTAGACTCTTGAGGATCTAAGTCATTTCTAGATGAAATATTAGTCACTTGAAAGACTGCAGTTATTCCAGAATCACAAGTTTTCTTCGTGTCATCCAACACTTTGACGTGAAATTTTTGACCATTACAGAACATACCCTTGTGGTGTTTAACCTGCAATAATATGTGAAACATGTCAAAATTATTATATCGTGAGTTGATAAACATACGGGTGATTAATAATTTTGTACGTACCTGGAAATCTCTTAAACCATATGCTAAATCTATTTCCCTTTGCGTAACATTAGAATCTCCATTACGATGAGCTTCTTTAACCAATGAAGATACACCTTCCCATGTTAATGTGTGACCAGAATGTTGACATCGTTCAATCCATACTGTCATCCAATCAAGATTGTTTGCAATATACAAATGTAGTGCATCCCACTCTCGAGCAACTGTACAAAAAAAAAATAGATGACTTACAACCGATTTATTTTGAAGATTAAGAAATAATTTATTACAATAACATCTTATAATTTATTACCTGTCACTTTCCTCAATCTACCTTTCCCCATCAAGTACTCCCCTTTGAATTTTTTAAAAGGGTCGAGATCCCAAATGCGATCTACATGGATATTTGAAGCAAACTTAGGAAGATATTCAGTAATGTACACCATAGTCTGGTATACCATGTATCCCTCTACCATAGAACCCTCAGGATGTGCTCTTTGTCGAACCAAAGCCTTCAAAGATTTCAAGTGCCTCTCAACCATCCACATTGACCTAGTGTGTGCAGGTCCACACAATTCAATCTCCTCAACTTGGTGTATGAGGTAGTGTTCTTGTGCATTGAAAAAAGTTGGAGGTAGACACTTTTGCATTTCACACAATAAATGAGGAATTCTTCTCTTCCAATAGTTTATATCTTCTTTATGGATTTTTTTAGATGACAACCACCTACATTAAGAGATTCAAGTCACAAAAAATATATAAATACGAGACTTTACAAAATAATATACAATAGATTACATAGCAAGAAAAACAAATCGTGAATATAATAAATATATACAACAAATTGAACAGATATTACTGCTTACCTCATGTATTTTCCAAGATCATATATCACTTGTTTGATGTTATTGTTGAAGTGCTCTGGGAGAGATAGAGGTAGCACGTACTGCAGTAATTATAAACCAATCATTTCATTATTTTCTAACATAACATAATGAATAGTACACGTAGTTTATGAATATATTGTAAATACAGAAGAACATAACTTACCTTGATGAAAGTATGCCAATCATGCGTTTTGAGCCCTGGCCCAAATTCACTTTTCTTTGATATGAGATTGCTTATGTTCCCAGCAAATCCTGTGGGAAATCGAATTTTTCGTATGACTTCTTTTATGGCATCACTTTGCTGCTCCGTTAATAACCAAGGAAGGGCACTTATATTAATCTGATCTCTATTGCTATTTGAGTGAATGAAATTCTTCAGTGCATGATTGGATTCATGAATGTCATTACAAATTTTGACAATTTTCTTTGTCACGCCTTCCATCCAGTATTTTCCACAATGTCTCTGTTATATTCTTTCCAACATGCATAAGATCAAACAAATGCACAATTTGTAGGTCCTCGTAGTAGGGCAACCTACTAAATTGTCTGGGATAGCTTTTTAGTCCCTTTGGAAGGTTGTCAGTAGTGCCTTGACGACCTTCACGATCATCAATTACATAATTAGTAAACAAAAATCACAATAGAAATATATAAATTACAAACATAAACCATTAAGTGGAACGACATTACCTCGACGATTAATTCTATTATATTCCAACTTCCATAGGCGAGGTGTCATTCTTCGTGGCTTTGATGTAGTCTCTTCTTTCCCATTGAAAAGATGTTTTTCCATACTTCGATACTTATGATTCCTGTGGAGGAAGTGTCTGTACTCATCAAACACATGCTTTCCTAAACTTTTTGAATGACGAGATTTCATCTTTGGACCACAAACTGGACATGCAAATTTTCCCTTTGTTTGAAGACCTGCAAGATAATGATATAATTGGATTATTAAATATGTTGATTTTTATAATTAGAATTATCATGCGCAACTTGAATTCACTATAACATACCACAAAAATGTGTTAGCCCTGGGGCATCATGTATTGTCCATACAAGTATTGCATGGAATTGAAATTGTCTTTGTCCTATTGGTCTAGACACGTCATACATAGTGACACCGTTCCATAACTCCACCAACTCGTCAATAAGAGGCTCAATATATACATTCATATCTTTAACTTGATATTTACCTACTTGAATGAACAGTAACATTACATAATTATTGTGACCATTTTACTGTAAGATTTGTAAGTACATGTAAATTAATAACTATCAAATGATAAAATACTTGGAACAATCATTGCCAACATAATGTGCTCCCTCTTTATTGACATCCACGGAGGAATGTTATTGTTGATAACAAAAATAGGCCACACCGAGCAAACAGATCTCATCTCTCCAAATGGATTGACACCATCCGCTGCCAATGAAAGCCTGAGATTACGAGGTTCTTCTTTGAAGTGTTGCCACTTTTCCTCTATGTGCATAAATGTCGAACCATCCGCAGGGATTCAAATAATGTCATCTCGACTTCTATTGCGTGCATGGTAATCCATAAATTGTGCCAAGCTAGTACACCTGAATAATTGTCGCATCCGTGGAATAATGGGGATGTAACGAAGAACCTTGTGAGGCACCTTTTTTGTTATTCGATCTGTTCGATATCTACTCGTATGACATACAGGGCATTGTGTTGCAAATTCATGTTCTTTATAATATATAATATGATCATTGGGACAAGCATGTATTGCTTGATACTCCATTCCAATATCTTTCATAATAGCAGATAATTCTCGATATGAGCGAGGTAGAATATTTGATGGTGGTAACAAAAACTCGCCTATCAATCTACAGCAAAAAATATAAGTTGTTAATATAAACAATATTAGTGGTACATTATTCACCCTTTGTTAACTATAAAGACATATATGACATACCTTAACATACGTGACATTGTTATGTTGGATAAACCATTCATAACCTTCAAGTTCAACAACAACAATACAGCAGAGAGAAGAGTTGTTTGGGAGTCTTTGTATAGGGGCTCGTATGCCTTCTCAAGTAGAGGTACATCAAGGCTATCATCATCATCATGATCAGATCCGCTTGGACTAAATGTGTCATGGATCAATGTATTTATACCATCATCTTCAATTGTGTTTTCTGGCGCATGATCGTCATCTTCCATGGGATCATTATCTTCACCTTGGATATTCGCACCCCCATGTTCCTCCATATCATGTACTTCCCTGGGGAGATCAACCTATATAAAATTGATTAACATAAATAAACCATGATCTTCAACTCATCATCAAGTGATTTCATATGTATATAAATTGTTAAAATGATATAATGAACAACTTACCAGTGGATGATAGTCATGCCCCCCTTCAATGTGACCATTCTCCCTACAATGTCTCTTAACTGTTTTGATTAGCAATCTTCTACGGTTTAAGCCCTTACAAATTTTGCAGGGACAATAACATTTTCCATCACCTTTTCTTTTCAAGTTAGACCACAATCTAGCGATTGTCTCCCTATTTTGTTCTTCACTTATATTATCTGACATGATCGTTCTTCACAGGAAGCAAAAATTGGGCTATGAAAACTTCGGTCTACAACTTTCAGTGACTAAGCAAAATTGTCAAAAGTACACAAAACATATAAGCTACAAGGCCTTCTTGCTTAGCTCTAGAAGCTCTCTAGCAATCAAAACATATAAGCTACAAGGCCTAACAACAATTTCAAAACCTATAAGCTACAAGGCAAGACATATTACATGACATGGCAAAAGGATTAAAATATACATTAGATTAAAAAATATACAATTTTCAAACCTGAGCGCGCGGCTATAACTCGTGCAATGGTCTTCTTGCTTAGCTTTAGAAGCTCTCCAGCAATCAAAACATATAAGCTACAAGGCCTAATAGCAATTTCAAAACAAGGGTCATCAAAAGAACCAAAAACAATGTGTGCAAACAATACCTTGTGAAGTGGTATAGACAATTAGAAGATGCTACTATGTGCTAGGGAACTTCTTAGAACTGTTGGTATATTCTTACAACTTGTTACACCTAGGATATTCTTCTCTGTAGATGCTACTGTGTGCCGTGGTCCAAACGGGCCCATAAATGTGGTTGAATAGCAATACATTCAAGTGGCTTACACAAGGGACAGTCACTGTGAGATATCCTCATGTGTGACTGTCCTTGTCACAAATGAGGACATCTCACAGTCACTGTCCCTTGTGTAATTGCCACTTGAATGAGGTCAGTCACTGTAAAGACAACATGATAATGTACACATACAATGAGTGTACATTATCATGTTGTCTTTACAGTGGCTGCCCTCATGTTGTATATTCTTCTCTGTAGATGCTACTACGTGCTAGGGAACTTCTTAGAACTGTTGGTATATTCTTACAACTTGTTACACCTGGGATATTCTTCTCTGTAGATGCTACTATGTGTCGTGGTCCAAACGGGCCCATAAATGTGGTTGAATAGCAATACATTCAAGTGGCAATTACACAAGGGACAGTCACTGTGAGATGTCCTCATGTGTGACTGTCCTTGTCACAAATGAGGACATCTCACAGTGACTGTCCCTTGTGTAATTAAGTATTGTGGGGAAGCATTCTAAATAACCAAAGCCGCTAACAATAAATTCAACACAGATATGTCCTCATTTCTGGGTATTTTAGCTCTCTAACAGCTGAATACCAGATTAAATAATAATGACAAAAGAAAAATAAACCCAACGTACTCAGAAATTGTAGCTGTGATTTTGCGGAGGGAATCTCTCTCGGCGCTGTTGAAAACACAAATGACAACCCGCTTGATTTCGCGAAGGGAATCTCTCTCGGTGCTGTTCAAAACACAAATGACAACCCGCTTTGTTCAAAACACAAATGATAACCCGCTTGATTTCGCGGAGGGAATCTCTCTCCGCGCTGTTGAAAACACAAATGACAACGTTCCTTTTTTTTTTTGCACTTATATCCCGACCAACATAAGGTCCATTTGTAATACAACATGATAATGTACACTTACAGTGAGTGTACATTATCATGTTGTCCTTAGAGTGACTATCCTCATTTGTTGAAGAAGAAAAGCATTAATGTGGCTGAATAGCAATACATTCAAGTGGCAATTACACAAGGGACAGTCACTATGAGATGTCCTCATTTGTGACTGTCCTTACAGTGAGTGTACATTATCATGGTGTCTTTAGAGTGACTGTCCTCATTTGTTGAAGAAGAAAAGCATTAATGTGGTTCAATAGCAATACATTCAAGTGGCAATTACACAAGGGACAATCACTGTGAGATGTCCTCATGTGTGACTGTCCTTGTCACAAATGAGGACATCTCACAATGACTGTCCCTTGTGTAATTCAAGTGGCAATTACACAAGGGACAGTCACTGTGAGATGTCCTCATTTGTGACTATCCTTACAATGAGTGTACATTATCATGTTGTCTTTAGAGTGACTGTCCTCATTTGTTGAAGAAGAAAAGCATTAATGTGGTTCAATAGCAATACATTCAAGTGGCAATTACACAAGGGACAATGTCATGAGCCGTGACATATTGAACTTAGTATAATAATAAAATGATTAGATGATATATAATAATCTATTATTAACGGTATATAACAATAATATATAATTATTATCAAAAGATAATAATAATATATAGTTAGCATAATAAGTAATATGTTAATTAAATAATATTAAAATATTAATAAATAATATAATTATGATTATAATTATAATATAAATTAATAATAAATAATTATTAATAAATTATATATATTATATTATAATAATATATTAAGTAATAATATTAAATCAATTATTGATATAATAATTTTAATATATAAATAATATTAATAAACCTCTCAATATAAAACAATATGTTATCACTATAATAATATTTATTATAATATTATTAATATTACTAACATCATTAATTATAATATTTAATAATAACAATAACATTAATAATAATAATAATAATAATAACGTTTAAAGCAATATCGAATATCTGTAATCGATATACATCTACATTAAACATCTGCATTATCTATCACGATGAGGAACGAAGAAGTGATACAACAATCACTAGTCATTACACATCGATACCATGAGAGGATGATTAATGAACCAAATACTATGAAGTCAAGATCAACATGATATGAATAAGGGATAGGTCGCTATGTGTTTCAGAAGATGTATTGATAAGCAAGAAGGATAACCATTCATATATTATAAATAATCATTAATTGCACAAGTTTAGACAATGACATATCCGATAAAGCAATATCAAACATGAAGACCCGCTAGCAAATATGCACCATCACTTCCTATGTTATCATGACAATAACATAAACTAGATTGAATTCTACTATCTATATCAATAGACACCACATAGGAGGATATCGACTAAAGGATTGAAAGATTATCGATTGTCTGAGATAAACCACATCTTGTAGAAACACAAAAGCATCAGTGATTATATCACAAGCTATTGATGAATGAGGCATCAGTCATGGATAATAAGTACAATGTATCCTTAAGTATTAACAGGAATGGAAGTCAATTTGAAGATCAAACTCCATTACCAGCAATCAACCAATAAATGGACAATTATCAGAAAATGATATCGACTTATATCAGAGTAGAAAGATTGGATATCATCATAACAATATGGGATAAGGCAAGAGTTAATATCGATTGACTAAATACTAATGATAGTTAGACCAAACTAATACAAACACAATGGATGTTAACTACTGGTTGCACTACCAATTAGGGAAGATTACCTTCATAAAAAGATTTGATATTGAGTCAATCTGGGAGTTATCTATGATCAGAAAATAATGAAATAATATTATGTGAACTGTCGGATTATGGAAAGGTGTACTTAACAAAGGGACATGGAGGAAGAAACAAGACACGTCTCATTCATAGCATCTCTTCATTTGTTAAAGACAATATAAGAATGCATTCTCGTCAGTCACTCAAGGCATCATTAGAACTTTATTTACTTATCCATATTTGGATATACTCAATAGAGCATCTGCCTTTGGCAGTTTGGTTTCAAGTTTATCATTGCAGATCAGAGACAACACCATGATTGCACAGATAGAAAGGATAGTCAGAAACAGCATCAATATTTGAAGTTGCAAGCATATAATTCAGAATCTGAAATAGCAACATATCACTCATAGCGATATTACACATTTGCATAATTACATCATCATATCAGACACAGCAAATACATTGCTGTAAGCAATACTTATTGATTGTATATCGATATTGTTTATATCAGACATACCATCATTATACTATCACTATAAGTGATAGGAAACATCATATTCATAGCATATTTCATATCATTATATCCGACAGTGCTATTAAACATATTGGTATCAATATCATCTTGCACACATATTGTGATTGAATCTGAAATAGCGGTTGATATCTTAAGTAACCTCCATTACTTAGTTTAATTGTAAGTATCTGATAGAGTAAGTCTGAGAAGTGGAGTAATTGTTCCTGTTTTCCAAGTTAGCCAAAAAGGGGACATTACAGACAATCACTGTGAGATGTCCTTATGTGTGACTGTCCTTGTCACAAATGAGGACATCTCACAATGACTGTCCCTTGTGTAATTCAAGCGGCAATTACACAAGGGACAGTCACTGTGACATGTCCTCATTTGTGACTGTCCTTACAGTGAGTGTACATTATCATGTTGTCTTTAGAGTGACTGTCCTCATTTGTTGAAGAAGAAAAGCATTAATGTGGTTCAATAGCAATACATTCAAGTGACAATTACACAAGGGACAATCACTGTGAGATGTCCTCATGTGTGACTATCCTTGTCACAAATGAGGACATCTCACAATGACTGTCCCTTATGTAATTCAAGCGGAAATTACACAAGGGACAGTCACTGTGAGATGTCCTCATTTGTGACTGTCCTTACAGTGAGTGTACATTATCATGTTGTCTTTAGAGTGACTGTCCTCATTTGTTGAAGAAGAAAAGCATTAATGTGGTTCAATAGCAATACATTCAAGTGGCAATTACACAAGGGACAATCACTGTGAGATGTCCTCATGTGTGACTGTCCTTGTCACAAATGAGGACATCTCACAATGACTGTCCCTTGTGTAATTCAAGCAGCAATTACACAAGGGACAGTCACTGTGAGATGTCCTCATTTGTGACTATCCTTACAGTGAGTGTACATTATCATGTTGTCTTTAGAGTGACTGTCCTCATTTGTTGAAGAAGAAAAGCATTAATGTGGTTCAATAGCAATACATTCAAGCGGCAATTACACAAGGGACAGTCACTGTGAGATGTCCTCATTTGTGACTGTCCTTACAGTGAGTGTACATTATCATGTTGTCTTTAGAGTGACTGTCCTCATTTGTTGAAGAAGAAAAGCATTAATGTGGTTCAATAGCAATACATTCAAGTGGCAATTACACAAGGGACAATCGATCACTGTGAGATGTCCTCATGTGTGACCTTTGTGAAGGCAAGTGCCAATTTGTACCCAAGTTACCAATATTGTGGCAAAAGTGGGAATGAAGCATTTAGGGGTCAAATTGGGCAAAGAAGTGTAGAAGTGGCCTATGTGAGGTCTAAATAGCCTAACTAAGTCATGGTTAGGGTCTTATGGTGTTTGAACAATAAGTTTTGAACCAAAATCCCAAAGGTTGTAACAAGTTGTCAATGTTGTCATTCACAACATTGACAACATTTGTGCAAGGGAGCATTTTCGAGTAAGATGGTTATGTAACTATATGAAACCATTGAATTAGGCATCAGATCAACTATAAGAGGCCTCCATCGATCTGTGCAAAAGGTTGGGGGGAAAAACATTTGGAATTAAGAAGATTTGTAGAGTAACACGGTTTTAGTGAATTCTTGAGTTTTTTTGTTTCTTTGTTTTCAGTTGATTAATGGATTAGATAGCTCGCAGTGTCTATTGGAAAAGTTAGTACAAGTTGTTTTTTTATTCTGTGTTGTGTTTTTTTTGAGTTTTGAAGCATTCCAACTAGTTTGTTAATTCTTTTGTTAAGTACCCTATCATTGGTTTGAACCAGGCAGGTTGAACAAATGGAGTCTTAGCTCATCATTCCATTGTCAATTTTGTACGGGCTCTTGGAATGGGTGAGGAGACTCCATGTACTATATGTTTGGAAGGAGGGGCCCTGGGAAGCTCATTTTCTATGTTTGCAATGATGTCCTAGGTGAGTCAGTTGAGCACAGTTAGGGATGACAAATCATTACAAGAAGATTACAACAAATTGAATGCATTGGTTGCTTCAACTAAAATCTCATGGAGAGGTAGACACACATCTAAAGAAGCCCCAAGTCAAATTAGAAGATTGGGTGAGTTTCTTTGGCTGCTAAGAAAACAAACTCTTAGTCAGACTGTCCAAGTTGTGTCAAAATACTTGTTTTCAGGCATGGCTGTAGCAGTTGGTGTACAAAAAATCTAGGAGGAGAAGACCTTAGATATCTTGGAGTTCTCAATAAAGGGCATCTGAATCCTAAGCCCTTTAGGTGGCTTAATATAAACAAAAAGGCTTGACAAAGGCCTAATTGCTAGCAGCCTATTTTTGGGTGCAATTGGCATGCATGGTTTGATGAACCGGATTGAAGTACTGATGAAAAGTATAGGTGAAGGAGTAATATTGAAACCAATAGAGGTCCTAGTGGCCAGCCTCTCCATGGAGTAAAGTTCTAGTTGAATGTGTTTCAATTTGTGAAGACAAGACTAGGAGTGTCCTAGTAGCTAGATTGGTATTGAGCAGAGTTCGTTGTATTTCTTGTTGGTGTGCACTAGTTGAAGGAGTGGGATCTTGGGTAGAGATACCTAAAGAGTGTAGGGATAGTTAAGTACCCTATCAAGTCAAAACATTGGCCTAAAGAGACCCTAGTGAAGGATAGGGAGTGAGCAAGACAAAGTGTTACATCAATTAACAAGATCATTTTTTGGTAATTGTGTACATTATCATGTTGTCTTTACAGTGACTGTCCTCATTTGTTGAAGAAGAAAAACATTAATGTGGTTCAATAGCAATACATTCAAGTGGAAATTACACAAGGGAATATCACTATGAGATGTCCTAAGTGTGACTGTCCTTGTCACAAATGAGGACATCTCACAGTGACTGTCCCTTGTGTAATTGCCACTTGAATGAGGACAGTCACTGTAAAGACAACATGATAATGTACACAAGTACCGTGAAGGTAGTCGCAAGTTAGGGCTGTTTCATTGCATACCCGAAACAATGAAGACATTAGAGTCCACAAAACGTTTGTGCTTGAAAGATGAACAAATAAAATTAAACTTCTAAATAACCAAAGCCGCTAACAATAAATTCAACACAGATATGTCCTCATTTCTGGGTATTTTAGCTCTCTAACAGCTGAATACCAGATTACATAATAATGACAAAAGAAAAATAAACCCAACGTACTCAGAAATTGTAGCTGTGATTTCGCGGAGGGAATCTCTCTCGGCGCTGTTGAAAACACAAATGACAACGTTCTTGTTTTTTTTGCCCTTATATCCCGATGTGATTTCGCGGAGGGTTACGGTGCTGTTGAAAACACAAATGACAACGTTCCTTTTTTTTTTTGCCCTTATATCCCAACAACATCGCAATTGCAAGTTAGGGCTGTTTCACTGCATACCCGAAACAATGAAGACGTTACGGTCCACAAAATGTTTGTGCTTGAAAGATGAACAAATAAAATTAAACTTCTAAATAACCAAAGCCGCTAACAATAAATTCAACATAGATATGTCCTCATTTCTGGGTATTTTAGCTCTCTAACAGCTGAATACCAGATTACATAATAATGACAAAAGAAAAATAAACCCAACGTACTCATAAATTGTAGCTGTGATTTCGCGGAGGGTTACGGCGCTGTTGAAAACACAAATGACAACGTTCTTGTTTTTTTTGCCCTTATATCCCGATGTGATTTCGCAGAGGGTTACGGCGCTGTTGAAAACACAAATGACAACGTTCTTATTTTGTTTGCCGTTATATCCTGATGTGATTTTGCGGAGGGTTACGGCGCTGTTGAAAACACACATGACAACGTTCCTTTTAAATTTTGCGCTTATATCCCGACAACGTCGCAATTGCAACAGTGACAAATGTATTGTTGTCGCAAATTGTGACGGTGTCGGGCTATATTTGAAAAAAAAAAAGAGCAAAACCACATGACATTTGCCTGCCGTCGCAAATGGCCGTCGCAATTTCACCCCAAATGTATTAGTGAGAGGAAGGCCTCCTTTTATAGTGAACTAGGGCACAATCCTCTATAGGGGACACCTTGGAGAATTAAATCCCAATTAGGTCCTAACCTTTAGAAAATATACCTAGATTAAATGAAATTAGAGGATTTACCATTCTGAAACCCAAAATAGTGAACCTGGAGGCGGAAAAATAAATATCCCCCAAACTCGATACTCGAAAATCAAGGAATTTGGAGATTTGAGAGAGGGGGGAAAAATTGAGGTTGGGACTAACCTGGTTAGGTTCGAGCTTGATCTTGACCTAGTCAAGTTTGAGCTCGATCTTGACCTAGTCAGGATCAACCTCGAATTTGACCCTGGGGCCCAGATCCAGCTAGAATCAGTCAAGAGGTCCTGGGGATGCCCGGAGACCTAGAGATGATATCAGAATGGGACAAAATGCCAGGGATAGGCACAAAATCCTATGATGACTTTGATGAAGGCCAGGAAGACCTATTAAGTCCTACCTATAAAAAAGAGCCATGGAAGAGGGAAATTAAGGAGAATCCTCAGGATCCTAACCCTAATTTCACCTAGAATGAAGTAGAAAAGAAGTGGAAAATGGGGAGAAAACCAAATACATGCAAAGACCCAATCAAGGTGCTTAACATGACCCCAGACCACTTACTCGGAGGGCTAAACACTCTTATCATGGAAGTGCTTCCATTTTAAGATGATACATTAAGCCCCCACTTTAGCAAGAGTATGGACTTGATGCAAACTCTTGGTAAAGGAGATCAGAATGAAAAGATAATCTTATCGTAATCCAAGGGACAAAGAGAAAGCTTAAGCCTCTAGGGACTCAAGTCTTCATCGACTCCTAGATCACAATAAGAGAGACATCTCTAGAGAGAGAGAGAGAAAGGGTGTGATTACCTCGCTCAATGAGAACTTATGTCCCATTGTGAACCACACAAGAAAATAGCACAACTAGAAAGATGGAATTGAACCGCCTAGTGAATGTGGCTACTCACTAGTCAACCCATCAAGGATTCATCCTTAGGAATATCTTATTCCATAAGAATAAAACCAAAGAACAATAAAGAGATCTAGTCTTAAGGACACCTCTGACCTTAAGGGATCAAAATATATGTATATTTGAAATTGGAGGGATCAAGAGATCCTAAAATATAAATCCAAGCTTTAAGGATTAGTTAATAATCCAAAAAGGGAGAAAGGGTATTTTGAAAAATATGTGCGTATCAAAAAGTGTGTGTGTGCAATAGGTGAGCAGAGCATATGCCCCCATGTTAAAGTCATTGTTGACACTTTAACAGAAGCAATGGCTTTAACAAAAACATAAACAACTCCACTGATTACGTTTCCACGTCGAGATGCCCCCAGACGAAGACAAATCAAGGGAAATATCACACAAACATACAGAGAACACAGAAGGGATCTACCTACCATGGGGTCAGTATGATCATAAGATAATATATATATGATATTATTTCTAATGAATTGACATCATTCCCCAAAGAAAGTAGAACTACGATCACAAAGGAGGAAAGATCACATAAGATATATGAAGGAGAATCTTTTCAGACCATGACATGGAGACCAAAAAGAATTAGTGCTACCATATCTCGAATCCAAGCAAATTACACAAGGAAATATTTATGAACAATAGCACAATTACAACATAACATTGAACAACACATAGAAGAATAGAGATACATATAGAGGAATTTGAATAACAGTTTTGATTCCTTCATCACCTTGCACCAACTGAGTAACAAGGATTGTATAAAAGAATCTAACAACATTTAGCAAACACATTATGGGAGAAGCACAGTACAGTAGGCAAACACACAACAAAGCTACCACAAAGGACAAACCGATCAAGCGTGTTGCCTACTCTCCCAATCTCATTGTATATCATTTAGGGAAGGTGGGTAACTCGCAAGAGGGACTATATCCAACACAGTAGGAATGATAGCCAGTTCCAAACAAGGATCCTCTTGAGAATCACAATGTTCGACACTAGGTGTAAGAGTTAATTGTGATGAAAGCATATTAGGTAAATCAATGTCAATGTCAATAGTCTCATATTCATCATTAACATCATCAATATCATCAAGAGTATCTTCTTCATCCAAATTAATCAAAATAGGATCTAAGATATGAATAGAATCATCATAATCATGCATGTGAACATCATTATTAGTAACAACCTCTTCTAACACATCATGCATGGGTTTATCTGAGGAAGGTAGAGATCCTTGAAGAATAGAATTACGAGCTTTAGCATGAGCATGATGCTTTTTACGATGTTCATTAGCAGATCAATTACGTTTGGATTTATTTGAAATAGGTTGAGAACTAGGAGGAGTAATCGCAGGATCCTTCATAGGTTCTTTAGGAAGATCAATAGGATTATTAACAATAGGAGAAATAATCACAGGATCTTTGATAGGTTCGATAGAAGGAACTTGATTAATAGAACTAGAAGTCATAGTTAAAGGAGGTATAGAAGGTGTAGGCAAAAGACCACAATTAAGATCCATAGGAGGTATGCTTAATTCAAGAATCTTACGATGTTTATAAGCTTGATATGATCACAAAATATTATCAGGTCGAGGAGGACATGAATTAGGTAATGAAGGCCAAAAGAAATCAAGAGCAGCACAATCTCTAGGCCTAGAAGGTTGATATAAACTATGATTAATCATCTTCACTTCTTCATCATGAATGAACTTAAGACACTTATGGATAGGTGAAGCAACAACATGCATGGCAGTCAACCAAGGGAAACCTAGCTTAACTTGAAATTGATCAGAAGTAGGAACCACAACAAAGGTAGTGTTCACAATTTTTCCACAAAGTTCAACCGGTAAAGTAATGGAACCAAATGATGGATAAAGAAAACCATTACAAGTTTGAATCCACACATCCAATGTATCATAAGAATCATGTTGTAAGCTTTTCATAAAAAGATTTTCTTCAGTAATAACATTGACTAAGGATGTAGGATCAACAAGACAACCACAAGTAGGTATCTGAGAAATCCTAGCAGTAATGTAAAGGGGACCATCAGGAGCCTTAATAGTCTCAGAATCATCAAAGGTAATCAAAAGTTCCCGAGGTCTTTTATTCTTAGATTGTTGTCGAGGTTTAGGTTGAGTTTTCAGTTTAGGTTTAAGTTTTGGTTGAGGTTGAGATTGAACTTGAGGTTGAATATGAGGTTGAGGTTGAGGTTGAGGTTGAGGTTGAGGTGGAGATACAGATTGACCAACATGCTCCACTTGATTAACAACATGATTGAGATCATCCATCTTTGAATCATACATAATTTCCATAGCAGATGGCTGAGCATTTGTATTAGTATCATGCATAGGTAAAGGGTTTGTATAGATTTGAAGGTTTTGATTAGGAGGAGAGACAGATTTGTTCCCACTACCATTAAGATTATCAACAGATAAGGCATTAGAATCAATTAAGTCTTGAACCTTATGTTTTAGAGAATAACATTTCTCAGTATCATGACCATTCTGACGATGATATTGACAAAAAACATTTTTATCAAAAGATTTAGATGTAATTGTAACAGGTAAAAGAGGACGAATAGGAGGTAAAGTAATCATATCAGTAGCTAACAACCTATTCATAATAGCATGTAAATATTCAGAAAGAGGAGTAAATGTACAATTTAATCGAAAAGCAGTGGATGCAAAAGTGGCATTGTGAGATGCAACAACAACTTGATCAGCAACTGCATTCGTTTGTTTTTTTTATCTTGACATAATTGTTGAATTTTTTAAATTTGTTTGGATTAGGAGCAACATCACTCTTATCAACTAGAATAGGAGCCATTGTAGTTGTGCTCTCAAATTGACTCACTTGTAATTGATAATGATGAAGCACTACACAAAGTTGTTGAAAAGAGGTAAATTCAGTAAGCAGAATCTTATCTCTAATATCCTTTTGCAAATTTGAAATAAACATACGTTGAATATCCATATCAGGAACGGGATAGGAAATCTGAGCATACAAATGCTTAAATCTACCAATAAATTTAGTCAAATTCTCTTTAGCACTTTGTTTACAATGCATTAAATTAGTTAAAGACACTTGCGGGCCAATGTTGTTTTGAAATTGTTGAATAAAGGCATTAGCGAGTTGTGGAGAGGAATCAATGGAATAAGGAGGCAAGGAACAATATCATTGTAAGGCCTTGTCATGGAAGGTTCTAACAAATAGTTTGGCTAAAATCCTATGGTCATGAGCACAATCACTACAAAGGATTTGGAATGTTTTAACATGATGAAGAGGATCTCCTTTTCCATTATAATTCTCAAGATGAGGCATCTCACCTTGCTGAGGAACAGGAGTACAGATAATGTCTTGGGACAAGGGACTTCCCATGTCACATGTAGGAATACTAAACGTGTTTTGAGTTAAGGAAGCAAGTTGTTGTTGTAAGGATGATACAGTTTGAGCCAAACTGATGATTGTTGAATCATTAGAGGAAATAGGAGTAGCAGCAACATTAGACACACTAGGTAAAGTGTAGGAAGCTGCAAGAATAGAAGACACAACTGGAGGAACACTAGGAACTACAGTTGGAAGTGGATTGGAATAAGTAAAAGGAACATTATGATATGAAGGTTGTGATGTAGGAAGGGACACATGAGGTACACTCATAGGAACAGAGGGAACCGTCACAATCACCAAAGAAGGAGTATAGGTAGGAATACTAGGTAAAGAATTAGAAGGAGGTTCAACACTAGTGATAGGAGGAATCAACTCTAAATCTTGAGCTTCTTGAACTAAAGGTTTAACATTTGAATGCACAAGGTGAGTAATACCACACAAGAGGTTAACACCTTGATCACTATCACAGAGAGCTTTTTAATTAAGAGCCTCTATAGCTTGAATGGAATCTTGATTATGGTTCTCTTGAATAAGCCAATTACCCATTTTATCAAGTTCAGTGGAAATTTTTTGGACTTGTCCAGGAGGAACTCTTAAAGCATCATCCTCATCATGAGATGAGTGAGAAGAGTTTTGCTCCATAGTAGGATTGGAATCATGAAGAATCAATTTATCATCTAGGATCCTAAGGAAAGGAGAGGAAGATTCAGGATCAAAGGCACCCATGAGTCTATGAATTCTTCTAACCGAAATTTTATAAGTATGACTAGTGGTAGTAAAGCTCATAAACCAATGTAATGCAAATGAACTAAACTAAGAACACATAAAGCATGAATATTTTTGTATTTTTTAAATCTAATTAGCATGCAAGATCTAACACAAAGGAAAAATCTAATACTAACAAGATAAAAGGAAAGCACAATAAGGTATCTAATTCCACAAAAGAAAAGAGAGTAAGTATGTCGGGTTCACCAAAATGGATAATGAAGGTGAACACACATAATAAGACAAAGGGAAATCTAACACCAAAAAGAAGAGAGTAAGCACGTCAGGTTCACCAAAATGAATAGAGGTAAAATTGAATCACCTCTATTTGGATGTGGTAATGTGTGTGTATGTATGGGGGAAATATGAGATCCACTCCTAAATCCAAATCCCAAAAGAGAGATCCAATTTGATCAACCAAAAGGTTAATGCACAATCGAATCAATCTATGGAGAATATGAAAGAGAGAGAGAAAAACTCTATATTTCCTTATGGTAGAATTGAAGTTTTTAGAATTTGAAACAATTGAAATGCAAGTACTAACCTCAAATTAGGGAAAATCTAGAAAATGCCAAATTCTAAAGTCTGTGTGTACTTTCAGGCAAATTTGCAACCTGTTCTAGACTGGAAATGCTGAGACGGAGGAAACCCAAAAATCTTTTTCCAAGATGAGCTCAGGTCGAATTTGACCCTTATAAAAGGTCAAAGGCTAGATTCTTTATTTGAAGGTCGATTCTAACTTTGTTCGCAAATCTCAGAAGTTCACCAAAAAGGGTATCCAAATCTACTCTCAGATTTGAAATCCTGCACCTGTACCTCCAAGAAAAAGAGGATTTGTGTTGTTTGTTGAGGGGTTTGCCTTGGTCAAACCTCGGTTTGGAATCAACCTTAATATTGAAATTGAAATAAGAATGCTAGCAAGTAGTAGAAATGGATCTAACAATGAAGCTATGCAATTCGATAGATATGCAATTGTATTTTGAATGTAAACAAGTATATTGATATGAAAGCTTGAACATCAATAAATGTAAATCAAACCTCCATGATTGTATGCTTGGAATTCACCTTGATAGAAGAATGAATGGATGTTGAAGATGAACAAAGGATCTTGAAGGAAGATCACACCATCATAATGGCTAGATCTAGGGTTTGAATGATGAATCTTAGATGCTTGAACCAAATCCCTTCAATGGTTTGAATGCTTGAGTCCTTGATCTTCAATGGAGAACTTGGATGGAGAAGAGAACTTGAATGCTTGAATGAATGCTTGCACTTCATCACCTTGAGATCTTGAGAACCACCAAGATTACTTGAGGATGAGATGTGTAATAATGGATGACAAAATGAGAGAGGAAGGCCTCCTTTTATAGTGAACTAGGGCACAATCCTCTATAGGGGCCACCTTCGAGAATTAAATCCCAATTAGGTCCTAACCTTTAGAAAATATACCTAGATTAAATGCAATTAGAGGATTTACCATTCTGAAAGTTGAAATAGCAAACCCAGAGATAGAAAAATAAATATCCCCACCCGAAAATCAAGGAATTTGGAGATTTGAGAGAGGGGGGGGGGAAAAATCAAGGTTGGGACTAACCTGGTTAGGTTCAAGTTTGATCTTGACCTAGTCAGGTTTGAGCTCAATCCTAACCTAGTTAGGATCAACCTTGAATTTGACCCTGGGGCCCAAATCTAGCTAGAATCATTCAGGAGGTCCCGGAGATGCTCGGAGACCTAGAGATGATATCAGAATGGGACATAATGCTAGGGATAGGCACAAAATCCTATGATGACTATGATGAAGGCTAGAAGGACCTATTTCTAATTCCTACCTAGAAAATAGATCCATGGAAGAGGGAAATTAAGGAGAATCCTCGGGATCCTAACCCTAATTTCACCTAAAATGAAGCAAAAAAGAAGTGGAAAGTGGGGAGAAATCCAAATACATGCAAAGACCCAATCAAGGTGCTTAACATGACCCCAGACCACTTACTCGGAGGGCTAAAAACTCTTATCGTGGAAGTGCTTCCATTTTAAGATGATACATTCTCTTTATGAATGTCAATTTGTTTTGTATATTTAAAGAGTTTGACATGATGTTCTCTGCCTTATCATCTAATCTCTTCCCCTTTGCAAGTGGTAGTTCATAGTTGGCTCAAAGGTAGAATCTAATAGGATTATGCATGATATTCCATCTATATTTATATGGTTTGAAAGTTTTGTTTATCAATTTCAGGATCAGGAATAGTTGCGGCCAGTAACAAGGTCTGTACTTTTTGCTTTAATTATGTAATGCAACAGTCACACACTTCGGGAAAATTTTATTGTGTTTTCTTTGCAAATGTTGTCTAGCATAAATTTCTTAAATTGGGATTCATTTCTACCATCTCTCCTTTCTGCGGTGTCTGCAGCAGAAACTTCACCTATCCAAAGTGGCCAAATGAATGTTGGTACACCATCTATCAGTTTAGGAGCAACTGGTAGCACAATTCCAAATTCAACTTTTCCTAATTCATCAATGGCACAATCTTCCAATCCAAATTCTCCATTGACTCATTGAATATTATTGGGGCACCTCCCCATGGATTGGTTGATGCAGCAACATCTATCTATCAATCTCCAGTTAGGGGGTATGATCCATCTTACAATAGACAACAAATACTTTCAAGAGGTTTTGGTCTCTCAAAGTGTTCTGTAATGAGTTCTCTTTGGCAAATTGTTTGTAAGATTATCTTAGCTGGGATTGAACACAACCTAAAATCAATTACTCATTTTGATATATTTTCACACATGCTTAGTTGGTTGCTTAACTGGAATCCAAGGCAACAAAATATGAGTGATGAACATGATAATATGAATATTCAAAAAATTGAGAGATCCTCTTGTAACTGGTTGCATAGTTCCTTAAGTGTTGTGTGGGATTTGGTGGATGAGGATAGATGTCGAATACCTTTCTATGAGCTATTACACAATGGCATACAATTTGTAGATAATATACCAGGTGATGAGGCATTATTTCTCTAGTATAATTTGGCAAATAAATGACTAAGTGACTAAAAATTTTAGTCACGTGACTAAAAGTTTTAGTCACATGACCAAAAGTGATCATATTTGGCAAATAAATGACCAATTTGGTCATCAGGTAAAATCACAACTAAAATGACTAAATAAATGACCAATTTGGTCATTACGTAAAATGACTAAATAAATGACCAATTTGGTCATCGGGTAAAATGACTAAATAAATAATTTGAGGGGTTTTTCCTTTTTGGTTCCACAATTTCATTCATTTTATTGTGAGAGCATGTTTTCATCAAACAAATTTTTAGTCATGGCTTACTATTTCGAATTGGTTTCTCATCTCATGTCTAAAAACAAATTTGACTTGCATCTAATATTAGATCTTCAAATCAAATTAGATTTTGGTTGCATGCGTGAAATATTTAACCCTTAAACCTGTTACCTATTTTTTGCTTTAATTGTGTGTGTGTGTGTACACACACACACACACACATGTATATATATGTCTATATATATATATATATATATATATATATATATATATATATATATATATATGTATATATATATATATATATGTATATAGTATATATATATATATATATATATATGTATATATATATATATATATATATATATATATATATATAACATATGTATACATATATACGTATGTATTATGTATATATATACATATATATACATATATACATATATATACATATATACATATATATACATATATACGTATGTATTATGTATATATATATATATAGATATACATATATATGTATATATATCTATATATATACATATAGATATGTATATATATATATATATACATATGTATATGTATA